>VWYK01109141.1:6804-18283 GCA_013399775.1 Semnornis frantzii
CTCTCTGGAGGTATTGAAAACCTGCCTGGGATGTGATCCAGTGTGATCTGCTGTAGGTGATCCTGCTCTGGCAGGGAGGTTGGAGACTGGATGAGCTTTTGAGGTCCCTTTCCATCTCATAACATTCTGTGACTTTCTGAAGAAGTTCTTCCCCATAAGGGTGGTGAGATACAGGCATAGGTTGCCCAGGAAGGTGGTGGAAGCCTCATCCCTGGAAGTTTTTAAGGCCAGGCTGGATGTGGCTCTGAGAAACGTGAGGTAGCAGAAACTGTCCCTGCCCACAGCAGGGGTGATGGAACTCAATGATCCTTGAGGTCCTTTCCAACCTTGACAATTCCACAATTCTAACTTCACTCAGGTTGCCTAGAGAGCTAGTTGAGGCCCCATCCCTTGAGATATTCAAGGTGAGGCTGGACAGGGATCTGGGAAACCTGATCTAGTTGAGGATGTCCCTGCTGAGTGCAGTGGGGTTGGACTGGATGAGTTTTCGAGGTCCCTTTCAACTCGGGTGACTCTATGATCTACGCGGAGTCCTTGGAACATTAAGCTGTACCAGCTCCACTGTTCACACTATGAAGCAGCTCAGTTTTCTTCCCTTTATCACTTAGTCATAATTTAAGAGTTGATACATTTTGTTCCCAGTTCTTTCCATGATTTTTTTCACATGTGACCAGAGGCAGATGTGAGCCTTGTGTTTATCCTATCAGTTGCTTGGGGTTTTTCAGCCCTGAACATCAGGAGAATGCAGATGCATAACTACTTAGCTCTTGAAGGAAAACAGACCACAAAAAAAAACCCAGGTTTGCTTCTATTTGTTTCTGGATTTTACACACTCAGCATGAAAGTGTTGTCCCTTAAAATGTTTTCAGACAGCTCCAAAAATTAGGGTTTGGGCCAAACATTACCTTCATGTCAGTCTCTCTTGGAATGTGATCTTTGAAGTCCTCAATGGAACTCACAAGAAAAGGAATGTGGTAGGATAAGACCTAGGAGACACAAACACATACAAAATGAGAAAAACAAAACACAACATTTACCATGTTTGCCCTGTTAATGACTGATTAGACACTAACATTAATTTCAAAATAATGTACCCAATAAAAGAGATTTGATTTTATGCATACGAATTTGTTTCTAGATTTAAAACCTTAATGCCCAGTAAAGGCAAACCAAAGGTGTTTACAAAGGGAAATGAAAGCTTTTGGAATGCACTAAACAGAGCAAACATTGAGAAGCCTGCTCAGGCTATAACCTGTGTGTTTCCAGGTGGCACTCCTCTGAACAGCACTCAAAAAGTAGATTCCCCCACCCCCAATTTGCAATTCCAACTTCAGTTCTAACTAACTGAGTATCACCGTTTTAGCCACCTGCCAACCTTTTAAGTGGTGGCATTCCTAAACCCTAGTTTCAAATATCCTGGGATTGCAGTGACCCAAATGCAGTGAAAGCTGATCAGAAGCCATGCAGTTATTCCTTACATCTCTGAGTGCTTCCTGGGCCAAGGACCGGAAGGACAAGATAACGCCGATAATCGTCATTCTCTTCAAAACACTGTCCACAGCTGAAGAGAAATGAGAACAAGAGTGAACAGAAACTCCTTGGTTTTTAGAAACAGAGAAAGAAAACATTTCACAGAATGCTGAAAAAGGTCCTGGGACAATGACATTCCTGCAGAGAGCCAAAACAAGCAGGGCTGAAGCAGGGGCTGAGGATGGGGTTTTCAGCAGAAGGCTATCCTGTTAACCACTTCATGGAATGAACCCCGTGACAGCTCACAGCACTGGATGCCAGCACTAGTTCTCTGTTTTCTTGGGGCCAAAGCCAATCTTTTACAGTAATTTATTTTGTTTAAAAGAATTACTTCTGTTCATTACCAGGAGGGGTGGTGGAGTCTCCTTCACTGAAGACATTCAAAACCCACCTGGATGCATTCCTGTGTGACCTACTCTAGGTGATCCGGCTCTGGCAGGGGGGTTGGACTGGATGATCTCTGGAGGTCCCTTCCAACCCCTAACATTCTGTGATCACTTCTATAGTGCCTGTGCACTAATTCACACTGAAACCTCATTTTGTCTGTACACTGAGACTGGAAAATTTGAAGAGAGCCATCAGTTTATCCAAGCTCACCTATGTTCTCCCGCTTTGGTATCCTCAATATGGAGAAATTATTTTTTTCCCCTTTTCTTTACAAAGACAAAACATCAAAACTAATCCTTTGAATTTATCTTTAGTAAGTCCCTGCTAGTTACCCACATGATAATCTTTTAAACAGTGCTGCCATCTGGTCTGGCTTGTCGAAGCTGGTCCTCATTTGTGTAAGAACTTCAACATTCTCCACCACAAGTTTCTAAAAGGGAAGGAAGGCTTCAGGTCAGCAACAGACTTCAGGATGTTAACAGGACAAATGCATGCTTCAGGATATTTATTTCTGTCAGAGGGGCAACTAAACTCACTGTCTACAGTGGTGCCTTCTGTGTTCTTAATGGCTCTGCAGTATCAGTATTATTGCCAGGTGCTACTCTTCACAAAAGCAGGCTTGAAATCAACAGCAGAGGATTAGATACCCCTGGGGAGAGGATTCTGACACTTGGTGTGCACAACTTCTTAGAATGAGTGAATAAAACTCAGTGGAACAGGCTGCCCAGGGAGGTGGTTGAGGCCCCATCCCTACAGATATTCAAGGTGAGGCTGGACAGGGCTCTGGGCAACCTAATCTAGTTGAGGATGTTCCTGCTGACTGCAGGATGACTCTTGGAGGTCCTTTCCAGCCTGCAGCACCCTCTGATTTTATGAAAACCAGGGAATAACTCCTGGTGCTACTCATTTTTTGCTAAGTACACTGATACCAACAAAAGCAGGGATTCACAAAGAAATCTCTCCCTTCCTTTGGGTGCTCCTTTCTCCAGTGATGCTGTAAGGATTAGGAATTCAATGTAGGTAAAACTGAAGAGCAGAATGATGAGTGTAAGAGTCATTGTTGAGTCTTGGGGCATTGGAGCTCCTCTACTATGAAGACAGGTTGAGAGAGTTGGGGTTGTTCAGCCTGGAGAAGAGACAGCTCTGGGGGCACCTTAGAGCAGCCTTTCAGTATTTGAAAGGGGGTACAAGAGAACTGGAAAGGAACTTGTAACAAAGGCATGGAGCGCGACAGGATGAGAGGCAACGACTTCAAAATGGAAGAAGCTGGATTTAGATTAGACCTCAGGAAGAAATTCTTCACCTTCAAGGTGGTGAGGCACTGGAACAGGTTACCCAGAGAAGTTGTGGAGGCTCCAAAGTGGCAGTGTTGGAAACCAGGATGGATGAAGCCTTGAGCAACCTGATTTAGTAGGAGATGTCCCTGCCCATGGAACTGGATGATCTTTAAGGTCGCTCCCAACCCAAACTATTCTATGATTCTAAGACAGAATAAATTTGGATTTTTCTTCCATTTTAATATGAAATAAAAACATTCCTTCAAGGCCCAACACTTTAGCCTGAAGCAGTTAAAAGTGCTTTTTTTTTAATCTCAGTTTGATCAAAAGAAAAGAAAACGTTGGTCTGCTTCTAATTTATAAACTCTCCATGCAGGCAACTTGTGGCATCGGGGTAATGTTAATAACTTGCCTGAAATAAGTCTCCCAAATATGCATCCCATTTAAATTTCAATTACAGTGATTGCATAATCACATCTATTAAATGTCACATCCCAAAAGGCTTTCTTGCTAGCTGAGGAACTCGCATTGTGCCAAGCAGTACGGTTAAACTCTCTTCAAGCAAGAAATAGGTGCCTTGACTCTCACAGGGGAGCTCTGCAGTTGGAATGCAAAGCAATCTGGGGCAGAAGTGGAAAGTGTGATTGTTTCTCTTCAGGCAGAGGACAACCAGAAGCTAAACGTAGATGTCTTGTATGCTTCTGAGTATCAAAAAAATAAAAACCTGGCTGGATGGTCACACACAAGGAGTGGTTGTCAATGGGTCCATGTCCAAGTGGAGGCCAGTGACAAGTGGAGCCCCTCCAGGATCAGTATAGGACCAGTATTGTTTAACATCTTCATCAGTGACATGGGCAGTGGCATTGAGGCACCCTCAGCCAGTTCACCAGCCAAGCTGTGTGGTGCAGCTAACAGGTTGGAGGGAAGGGATCCATCCAGGGGGACCTGGACAGGCTGCAGAGCTGGGCACAAGCCACCCTTGTGAGGTTCAACAAGACCAAGTGCAGGGTCCGGCACCCAGCCTGGGGCAATCCCAAGTACCGATAAAGACTGGCAAGCGCCTGGCTTGAGAGCAGCCCTGAGGAAAGGGACTTAGGGGTTCTGGTGGATGAGAAGCTCAGCCTGAGCCATCGGTGTGCACTTGCAGCCCAGAGAGCAACCAGAGCCTGGACTCCATCCAGAGCAGGGTGGGCAGCAGGGTCAGGGAGGGCATTCTGCCCCTCTGCACCGCTCTGCTGAGACCCCACCTAGAGCACTGTGCCCAATGCTGGAGCCCCTGGGACAGGAAAGGTCTGGAGGTGCTGGGAGGTGTCCAGAGCAGGGCCACGAGGATGCTCAGAGGGCTGGAGCTGCTCTGCTGTGGGGACAGGTTGAGAAGAGTTGGGGCTGCTCAGTCTGGAGAGGAGAAGGTTCCCAGGAGACCGTCTTGTGGCCTTCCAGGGTCTGAAGTGGGCTACAAGAAAGCTGGGGAGGGACTTGTTAGGGTGTTGGGTAGTGATAGGACTGGGGGAAATGGATTTAAGCTAGAGGAGGGGAGGTTGAGATTGGATGTTAGGAAGAAGTTCTTCCACATGAGGGTGGTGAGACACTGGCACAGGTTACCAGGAAGGTGGCAAAAGCCTCATCCCTGGAAGTTCTGGATGTGGCTGTGGGGAACCTGCTCTAGTGTGAGGTGTCCCTGTCCATGGCAGGGGGGTTGGAACTGGCTGATCCTTGAGGTCACTTTCAACTCTTACAGTTCTGAGATTCCTTTCTTTCAGAGACAACTTCATTTAGTTCTCTGTGAACTAAACAGTGACAAGGTAGAAAAGATCTGAAATATGTGAAGAAGAAGAGGTTCTGGATTAGAGCTGCCTTCTGAAGTTAGTAGTGATAATTACATTTTTTAGATGGATGCATTCCAATCCATCTTGATTGCCAGACAGCACAAACAAAAGGAGCAATGAGGACAGTGCAGGAGAAACTACTCCTGATCAAACATGTAGGCCACTTAAGAGCCTGGAATGTAATTTAGGAAATAAAATGTAGGAAAAGACTGAAGCGCAGGAATCTATTGCTAGGGATCCAAGTATATAAAAGACCTTTGATAGCTCTGCTACCTGCTTTAATAGTTTTATTTCACTTCTCTGAAAACAGGGCAAAACCACAGCAACTGGCCAGCAGGGAGATGAAATTTCTGAGTAAGCATTCCTGTGACCACAGGAGCAGAAAAACAACACCACAGCTTAAACCTATAATGCTGCTATGCAAGACACAGTGCTCTGGGTTTGCTCCCACCTCCTAGACAAGTGGTTTGTGCAAAGCAGGTCTGTCCAAAAGCTTGGACCTCTCCATTTCAATTACACTGTGTCATGGTCCTGCTATGTCCATAAAAATAAAATCCATCCCTAATCCACCACTCTGCCCACTTTCATTCCTGTCTTCAGTGAGAAGGAAAGAACTAAGCTATGCAGGATGGAGCAAGCTAACAACCTCCAGGAGCATGTGCACATGTGTATGCACACAGGCACGCTGACAGCCAAAGTAGGACTGGTTTACACTGAAATCAAGACGGACAATTTTAAACCAACTGATGGATCACAGCTTGGCAGATGTGTGGCATTTAAATCCCTCTAAGCTTTCCAGAAACCAAGACTGAGGGCAACAGCCCACGCACATTGTTGGTGAGTCAAGCTTCCAGCTTCACGAAAAATACCCAGCACGCTTGTTTCAGGTTTAAAAGGAACAGCCTGGAATACAAGTCAAATAGTTACTGAGATTTTGCAAACTTTCCCTCTCCACTCCAGTCTTCAGCTCCAGATACAATCACACCACCTGGTCCCACTGTGAGAAGCAAAGCAAGCATGTTGAAACCCTCCTCTTAATAAATCACCCACTCTATCCTCTGGTTGCTTCCTCTCCCCAAGCCCAGATGTTTCTCTGTGCTCTATTGCTAAGCCAGCTGCATGGCAGCCAAAGAGATGAACTATTTTGCCTTTTTTCCCCCTCCAAATATGTGATCATGTGCATGTGGATCTATATCACGTTCTGCTCAGAGAAGCAGCAGAAATCAACAAATTTCAGAGACCATTTAAAGTTGCTTTAAAGAAAGTACACAGAGCTACAATATAAATTGTGCTGATTGAGGAAAAATGGCAACTCCACAGTAAGCCAACACAGCAGCAACCAACAGACATCTGCCCAATGGGTTTGTTCTGAAAGATGACAGCTCGTGATCTGTGCACCAAGTGAGGGGATGCAATATGAAAATCATCATGAAAAGTCTCATCCTGCAACTCAAAGACTCAAATGGGTGCTAGGACTCTACTGGAGAGAGTCCAAGGGAGGGCTACAAGGACGCTAAAGAGGCTGCAGCACTGCCTGATGAGGAGAGGTTGAGAGCCCTGGGGCTGCTTAGTCTGCAGAGAAGGCTGAGAGGGGATCTGAGCAATGTCTATCAATAGCTGAGGGCTGGGGGAAGGAAGGAAGGGACAGGGACAGCCTCTGCTCACTTGTGCCCTGGCACAGGACAAGGGATGGAAACTGCAGCACAGCAAGTTCCACCTCACCATGAGCAACAACTTCTGGACTGTGAGGGTCCCAGAGCACTGGCACAGGCTGTCCAGATAGGTGGTGGAGTCTCCTTCTCTAGAGCCTTTCCAGCCCTGTCTGGAGGTGTTCCCATGTGACCTGCACTAGACTCTATGGTCCTGCTGTGGCAGGGGACTAGATGATCTTGAAGGTCTCTTCCAACCAAATATATTCTGAGGTTCAATGATCATAAAAACTAGGAACTAGCAACAGTGAAACTCAGTTTGTATAAGAGATAAGATCTTTGAAACTAAGGTGGAATATATTAAAACCTGGCCCTTTTAAAGGCCTGGTACACTAATAAACTGTGAAACAAAAAGAAAAAAAGAAAGTCTCTTAGATCTCTGAAGCAATCACGTGCACTTTGAAAAACACGTCAGGAATTAACAGCTCAAAAAAAATTCCTTATTGTAATTAGTGAGTAAATAACTTGGAAGATTACTGAATGTAATAACCACCTAAAATTAAATTTGGAAATGGCACTGGAAATGTAACTCATATGAAAAGCAAATACATGCCAACTAGTGACATTTTAATAGCATGGTTATCCTGGGAAAGGAGTACACATGATTAAATTTAATTAAAAGCTCTTTGCAGAAAGAGTTAATTACACAGATTCCAAGTGCTTCCCTGGCACTGCTTTGTGTATCATGCAACAAGCTTCCTTCACATGCCCACATCTTCCAGTTTTGTTTCATGGCATCATCTTGAATAGGCTGCCCAGGGAGGTGGTTGGGACTCCATGTCTGGAGATATTCAAGGCGAGGCTGGACAGGGCTGTGGGTAACCTGATCTAGGTGAAGATGTCCCTGCTGAGTGCAGAGGGGGTTGCATTTGATGACCTTTGGAGGGTCCTTTCCAACCCAGACTATTCTGTGATTCTGTTGTCCAAAAGCCCAACAGCAAGCTTGTCATTCTTGGTATCATCTAGGGTAAAATGGGGAATCTTATAGCAGAGATAGCAGTGCAGTGGAGTCACCCTGGTTTCTCCTCAAGCGGCACATCCCTCCAACCCAGCCCATTCTACAGTTTGGCTGTGTTGGTTTAAGTACCAGGTTTATGTACCATAAAAAATGGACACTTTTCAGCCAGAGGTAAAGATAGGTCTACAAATGAGGAAAACAAGAGACCTGGAGTCTCCCACCTATGCGAAGTGAACAACAGCTGCTAATTCACATACTGAAGAAAGTCACTATAGAATCACAGAATGGGCTGAGTTGGAAGGGATCTACAAAGCTCATCTGGCCCAAGCCCCTCTACACTCAGCAAGGACATCCTCAACTTGATCAGGCTGCCCAGAACCCTGTACAGCCTCACCTTGAATATCTCCAGGGATGGGGTCTCAACCACCTCCCTGGGCAACCTGTTCCAGTTTCACTACCCTCCTGGTGCAGAACTTGCTCCTCACATCCAATCTCAATCTGCTCTGCTTTAGTTTGAAGCCACTGCTCTCATTCTGTCCCTGCAGGCCTTAGCAAACAGTCTCCATCCATCTTGCAGGTTCCTTCCAGGTCCAGAAGATATTAGATCTCCCTGTAGCATTTTCTTCTCCAGGTTGAACAACTCCAGCTCCCTCAGCCTGTCTTTGTAGCAGAGCTGCTCCAACCATTTGATCGTTATTGTGACTCTACCATAGATAAATTTGAGATTTTCATGCTAAATTTAACAATGCAAGCTGGAAATCTTGAAAAACATTTCTCCTCCTGTTGATGAAAAGAAGAGAGTTGATTCCTAACTCAGGAGATGCAACACAGAAGTGCACAGAGCCTGCATGAAGTCCTGCCCGTGGACTGCTGGAGAATGAGGGATACATGCTGCATGTGTGAGATCAAAGTCACACTTTCACCAGTTCTATGCACAGCTATAAAACAACTGGAAAGAAGCTTATGCAGACAACTCTCCCCTCTTCCCACCCACCAGTTTCCCAAGGTTACCTTAAGCTCAGCAACCTGTGAAGAAATGTGCCACATCAGACTTTCACTGAGGAACTTCATGCCGTATGGTCCCAGAAGTTCAGAAAGGGCTCTCATTTCTAGAGAAACAAAAAAACCTGTTCTACTTCAAACATTCCTCCTTCTGTTCTTTGATGAGTGTCATGCAGATAGTCATGGTGTTAGCATTGCAAAAATAATTTATTACCAAATAGAACCTTAGGTATGAGAACAGAAGGGAAGTGAAACAGCAGCCAGCGACAAGTCACAGGTCTCTCTCTGTAGCTAAAACGCAACAACCCTGCTTGGACCCAAACCAGGCAAAGTGAGTTCCCTCCAGACAGAGGCTGCACAAATAAAAAGGACTTAAGAGCACTACTGAGGGTGAACAAAGCCATCTGGAACAGAATGCTCTAAGAGCTGCTGTTGTTCCAGTTACTCAAGCATACAACAACTGGCTCTCACCACTGTTTCAAGCTTACCTGAGATGTCAGAGTACTCCTCAGCATTAAAGGTCAGTTCATTTTCTGTAGGCAAGTTCACAAAAGCCTTCATGGCTGGAAAATAGGCTATGTGGCCATTGCTGACTTGCCGTAGTAGAGTTTCCAAATACCTTATCAGAGAAGGACAAAGTTTTAGGTGAAAAGAAGAATCAGCACAGATACTCTGCAGAGATGGACTGCAAAGTCTGGACTAAAGCTTTACTTTCATAGTTCAACTGATAGCTGCACCTTCACAGAATCACAGAACTGTCAAGGTTGGAAGGATCATCCAGCTCCAACCCCCCTATCATGGGCAGGGACACCTCACACCACATCAGGTTGCCCAGAGCCACATCCAGCTGGCCTTAAAAACCTCCAGGGATGAGGCTTCCACCACCTCCCTGGGCAAACTGTGCCAGTCTCTCACCACCCTCATGTGGAAGAACTTCTTCCTAACACTCAATCTTCCCTCCATTAACTTAGATCCATCCTCTCCAGTCCTATCACTCCCCAACATCCTAACAAGTCCCTCTCCAGTTCTCTTGTAGCTCACTTCAGACCCTGAAAGGCCACAGTAAGTTCTCCTTGAGCCTTCTCTTCTCCAGATTGAGCAGCCCAAACTCTCTCAGCCTGGCCCCACAGCAGAGCAGCTCCAGCCCTCTCAGCATCCTCATGACCCTGCTCTGGACACCTCCCAGCACTTCCAGACCTTTCCTGTCCCAGGGGCTCCAGCACTGGGCACAGTGCTCCAGGTGGGGTCTCAGCAGCAGTGCAGAGGGGCAGAATCCCCTCCCTTGCCCTGCTGCCCACACTGCTCTGGATGCAGCCCAGGCTCTGGTTGCTCTCTGGGCTGCAAGCATCCACTGGTGGCTCATGTTGAGCTTCTCATCCACCAGCATCCCCAAGGCCTCTTCCCCAAGGCTGCTCTCAAGCCAGACACTGCACTTGGTCTTGTTGAATCTGATGCGGTTGCCTTGGGCCCACCTCTGTAGCCTGTCCAGGTCCCTCAGGATGGACCCCTTCCCTCCAGCCTGTCAGCCACACCACACAGCTTGGTGTTGCCAGCAAACTTGCTGAGGGTGCACTCTACACCCCCCCCCACAGAAGCAGATTTCACAACAGGCAAAGTGCTCTTAGTGGTATTGGGAGCAGGAAACTTATGAAGTCGGAAAGCCCAGAACATTTCCAACACCTTCAGTTCTCCAGTTACAGATTGTTCACTAAAACTGAAAAGAGAACACTCGTGAGCAGTGTTCCTCCAGCTGCTTACCAATTGGTGTACAGGCTGGTAATGGTGGGCTCACCATGGCTGTCCAAATGCTGGGTTTGCTGAAGCAGGACATTGTTAAACACGCGGGTAATGTCAATCTGTACATAATTCTCTATCGACTGCAACACAGTCATGTAGGCTCTCACACTGGTTAACAGCTCTGAGGGTTTGGCAATCTCTTGTGTTGCCTGGTTGTACATGGTCATTCCAACAATTGACCTTTTAGGAAAGGAAAAATAAAAATAACCCACAAAACAAAACACCAAAATTGGAAACAAATAAATTGCATTGATCAGCAGAACTAAACAAAGACAAAGATGCAGCTGAGAACTTTTGCCTGAACACTTCACCAACCTGCATATGTGAAACTCTAATCAATGCAGGTATGTCACCAGCACTGCAGGAACAGTTCCAAATCACAGAACCATCGAATGGTCAGGTTTGGAAGGGACCTCTGGGGATCTTCTAGCCCACCCTGCCATGCTATAAAGCAGGGTCACCCACAGCAGGTTGCACAGGAATGTGGTGGATTTGGGAAGTCTGCCATTGGTTTTCTGAGCTGCAAGCTCACACTGCCTGCTCATCTCCACTTTCTGATCCAGCAGCACTCCCTAGTCCTTTTCCACAGGGCTGCTTTCTCTCACCTCCTATGCTGCCTGGCATAGTGTGAAGTCCTCTCCAGAAGCTGCCAATTGCCTTGGTGTAAATAATGATCCCAGGATGTCAGGGGTTGGAAGGGACCTCTGGAGAGTTTCCAGTCCAACACCTGCCACAGTGGGACCAGAGAATCCAGCACAGGTCACACAGGAACACATCCAAACAGGGCTGGAAAGGCTCCAGAGAAGGAGACTCCACAACCTCTCTGGGTAGCCTGTGCCAGGGCTCTGGGACCCTCACAGCAAAGAAGTTTTTGCTCGTGCTGAGGTGGAACTTGTTGTGCTGCAGTTTCCATCCCTCGTCCCTTGTCCTGTACCAGGGCACAAGTGAGCAGAGGCTGTCCCTGTCNCGTCCCTTGTCCTGTACCAGGGCACA
>VWYK01109146.1:0-38864 GCA_013399775.1 Semnornis frantzii
TGCTTAGGTCTACCATGACACCTGCAAAATGTATGGATTCATTGAACTGAATTTCTTTTTAATAATTGTCCTTCTTTTTAATAATTCTTGACTCTTTTCAACAGCTATTTATATAAATGGTCCTCTTTTCCCTTGACTTAGATCGGACTTTTCTGCAGAAAAATTGCAGAACACTGACTTTTTGACAGTTCAATCTTCTGCCCCATTTTAACTTTATGCAGTCTCCAAGCTTAGCTGTTAGTCCCGATTACTGAGAGAGTTCTAAAAGGCTTAGTATAAATCTCTTGTCTGCCATTTCATCTGCAAAATGCGTGCCTTATTTTCCTGTGGAATATACAGAAGTCGTACACACCAAAGTGATTTCTCACTTCAAGTTATAGTTAGTTCTAAAGCCAAAGCATTCATTTGTAATGGTGTCTTGCTGAAATTTCCATGGAAATGGCTTCTGCCGCATTAGGGCTGCATCTTCTGGGGTTGTGGATAAACATCCAGTCCAAGCCCATTTGGATCTGCATTTTTACTGTACTCACTAAGCTGGTTTATCAAGGCGGAAGCACGTTTCCTGGAGCAGAGGAACAGCTGAGCCTGTCAGCGTTATTTATTCATTGTTCACAGTGGTACAAAGCCATTGCCAAACTGCCAGTGGTGTCCAGTCTCCATAAGGAACTTGCCAAAAAATGTCCTGTTTGGGAGTACTTGAGTAGCTCACCATGCCATCTGGTGTGGAAGAACACATAAGCACAAGCATTAATTAGCTGTAACTAGTCTCTACTGAGCATGTACAAGATGAGAATTTTTTTTTAACATTTATAACTTGGATGGAAACTACCTGGTTGCAAATTTGTAATTCCCTTTAACAAAGCACAGTGCTGCAATGATGCTGAGCAGATGTCAAGAACTGCTTGATGGTGATGCAATTTCCCTGCCCTGTACTGCAGCGCAACCCAAATGGCCTGTCTTGGTGGTTGCCAAGAAAGCATTCTGTATGAGGACAGGTGTCTCCCAGTCTGCTGGCATACACCTCAGATGTCAAGATTTTTTGGTTTTTTGAAGGAAGCAGTAGAAATCCTTTTTTATTTCCCTGCTACTGTGCATTAGGAATGCAGTAAGCAGAAACACCTTGATTATTGAAATCTATCATATGCATAATATTCTGATACACAGACAGGGACTGACATAAAGGCAAATGCTTCAACGTGTAGCAATGTCTGCATCTTTCCTTCTAATATCACAGCTTATCTACATCTTGCAGGAGTTCCCCAGCACAGCAGCTCCCTACAGGAACATTACAGCATACAACGTGATGTCTCAGTGTAGCCCAGAGATTCTCTGGTAAAACCAGGAAGGCTTTCTTCAGAGGAGGACATAACGGCACTAAAATATGACTACTGTAAATAACTATCTCCTTATGAACTCACTCTTTTCTTTTATATGTGTCAGAAAGGAAACTAGATATTGTAAATCTCAGCCAAGTTCTGGGCAAAATATGAAGACAAAGTAATTTTTTGGCTTTGAAATCTTCAGTAATTAAAGAGCAAAAGGAGTGTAGTAATCTTCCTTCTGTAAATTGCTTGTTTAACCTTGCTTTTCTTTCAGCATTGACTTTGGAAAGAAACTCTCACTTTTTGGTTAGAGAGCAAACATTGTGTTGAAAACTTTGGGCCATAACACTCACTGGAAAGTATTTTCTGAAGGTGATTTCTCTTTACAGTTTATACAAAGCTGTCACCAGGGAAGTACTTTGGGTTTTCAAGCAGCTTGTCTCTAATGACAATCTAAAAATCTGTTCTCTTTCATGCCTCAAGTTGTGTTAGAATTTGTGTTTGCACCTGTATGGCTACGGAGTAGCTCTTCCTCACCCTCAGGGAGAGGGTGTTATGCATACTGTTGCTGCTGCCCACTCTCTTGTGCCGTGCTCTCTTTGGGCTACAGTGAATGTAATCACTCATTGTGGAATGGAAAAAGCTGACAAACTCACCCATGAACAGGTTCAGGGTGAGTTCTTCCCTCCAGAACACAGGTCTTTGATCAGATCATATCTACTGCTTTACCTTTTCTAGAAAGTAACAGAATTATTTCTTTGAACTCGAAAGTGTGACAATTGGGAGGGGCAATATCCTGCTGGAGGCTTTTCAGGAATTTCACCCCCAACCAGGAGACTTAATGGACTTTCATTTAGAGAGTGGCTGAATGTGTGCCTGGTTGCAGCTTAACTCATCCCAAATAAAAGCAGTGATGAGCCAGATTATTTTTCAGGAAGTAAATTGTTAGTGGCAGATTTTTATTATTTTAGGAAAGTCTATTGGTGACTAATGGCACATTATATTCTGTCCCCTTGAAAGAAAGGTGAAGCTTTTCTCCCTGGGCTGATCTTTGGTTGGAACAATCTGTCACCAGGGTATTTCTGTAGTTTGTAATTATCTTCTCTCTTCTATAAATTGCAGTGTAAGTTTCCATGAGGGCAAGAGAGATGTCTGTATTTGAGACAACAAATAGTGGGAGGATTTACTGAGGTAAATAGTAGGTGTTTTGTGTATTGTGAAGCATATTTACCTGTGTTCGGCTGTTTCTGCAACTTCTGTTCTGCCTGAGGTCATCAAGTTCCTTTTATATTCAGCTAATTACTCTCAAAACTCCTACATTTCCTGGTACTAACATGGGGCTCATCACTGCTGAGGAGAGAGAAAGAAAAAAGGTTCTAGTCAACAGTGCAGAGAATTCTCCTGTTGTAGCCCAGGTTGTGCTATTGGTAGCTCATGGTACTGATTTGTAAGCAAACATATTTGTTCTACTGGCACATTACATTTAAACGAACTCAAATCCAAAGGCTTCCAAAATTCATAGGTTGAGATTAGTTCTGAACCATTTTTGCCTTCAGGTTTTATTTCATGCATCTTTTAAAATAGTCTATCCAAAGCTTCAAATGAAAATGTGAATGTGTACGTAAGAGTAAAAACTGAAAATTTGCTCTTTTATGGCTCAAGGATGCTTCCTTAGAACTGTTTGGGTCTGACTGACAGAATGTTCCTGTCTCAAGTGACAGGTAATCCTTTGGAATCTTATAATCTGCATCTGCATCTGTACCCAGTCCTGGCTGAAATGCTGTACCAGTGTATCTGGCAAAAACATGAGGGAAGCTTTTCTTTTTATCACACACAGGAAAAGGAGGAACACTGGAGCAGATGAATTTTACTTTGAAGTTCTGACGCCTGGGATTTGCTACCCAATGTGCAAAGTAGGGCTCCTGGAGAGGAGTTAAGACTTCCCCATCAGCAGAGGCTGTCAGATCTGCCCTGAGTGGCAATGCCTGTGCCACAGAAGGGACATTGGAGGTTTGGCAATGAATGGACATATTGGTAGGGTTAGAGGAATATGGGGAGGATGATGGAGGCAAGGATAGCAAAGAACCCATGAGTGAGAGAAAAAAATCACCTGTACAAGCAGTAAAAAAGTACATTGGAAAGTGTCATTTTCACTGCTGAGGACTCTGCGTGCAGCAAGTAAAAATGGGATTTGAAAATTAGAGAATATTCTAGAAGGGTTTGCAGAGTGCATTTGTATGAGAACCATGCAAGGTATGTGCCCACAGAGTGAGTGAAATGATATTTAGGCTGCAATAATGTATTTCAGTCTTCAGAGTCAAACACATTTAAACCTGGAGACACATTGGGATTTCTGAAAGAAAAGAGTGTGCTGTGAAGGGAAGAAGCTTATGTAAACCTGAGGGATAAGCCTTCTCAGGGGGGTTGAACTGAATCAGACAATGTATTCTTGAGAATTGCCTGTATGAAATAAAAGAGAACAGTCCAGTGAACACTCAGGGGAGGTATGGTAACACAGGATGATTATGCTCTGCAAATGTTTTCAGCAAACAGTTGCTGTTTGTCTTTTACCTGTGGGAAAATGGATATGCCAAGATGTTTTCTTTCTGTTTTTCTCTTGCCTCATTATTACCTATTAAGTATTTCAGTAAATATTATAAATGTTGATAGTTTTGCTGTTATCTTCATGGCATTTTTAGAAGTGGCATTTTCCTGAGGTGAAATAAAGGATTGCTAGAAAAAATTCTTGAGGTGTGGTTTCACATGCAGGAGAACAAATTAAGTAGAATTGTCCAGGGTCACTGTGGGACAAGTTTATTTCTATGAGAAGTTTTTATGAAGTGTAGTTCTAATTTGGGAGAGGAAATGTAAGCAGAAGGCAGTAAGAGACAGAGGTTACTGGAAGACAAGAAAGTGTGTGCTTATTTATATGTGTGAGGCATGGTAGCAAAGAGGAAGTAAATGGTCTTAATGCTTTGACTTCATGATGTGAAAACAACGTTGAAGATGGAAACCTTCGCAAATGGTCTGGCAGCACAGTAGTCCCAGGACAGTTTGGATGGGTTAGCTGTTGGTTGGGTTGGTGTGCTACTTGTCCTGCTGCTCTGAAGTTCCAGTGCCAGAGAATAGTAGGCTGAGAGTCAAGCCGAAGTAGAAAGGGAAGTGAACAGGTCAATCTCCTACCGATTTCCAGCAGGCTACTCGTTAAGTAGACTTTTTGTTGGTGTAGACGTTGGGTTGTTCTCTTTCTTTGTGTAGTTTCAGTCTAAACTCTACTGCCTGAGAAACACATTCCCCCAGGGCTCCCCGGTCTGTGTTGCAGCATTCATTGTGTGGGAGTCAGACCTGTTAGAGCATTTTAAGTCTAATTTGCTATTAGCAGTATTTGAGGCTTAAGTGATAACTGGGTAATTTTAAATAATAACTCTTTGAAATCTCTGTGGAATGATGGGAATAACAATGAAATGGGTTGACCACTGTTACATTCTTTGTATTTAGGTCCTTAAAGTGCATGTGCTGGACCAAGGATTCAAGGGAGTTTTAAACCTCTTCAGTGGTTTACAGGCTTTCTGACCCTAAACGCATGTGCTTTTTGTGCACAAAAAAGCACAAAATCTTGCGCATGAGAAGCTGCTGCTGCAAATGCTCACACTATTTTGGAACATTAATGTGAACGTGTAGTCCTGCAGTCAAACACCTTAAACTGACACAGCTGGGCAAAAATAGATACAAAGAGTAATCCTACACAGAGGAGGTGGTCTTCCCTTTTGCAGGTCTTTGTGAAAATCACACACCTCTATGTGTTAAATAATTTTGCTGATGTTTCAGACCCAGAAGCCTGTCAGTTGTTATCTTTTTATACTAGTATCTTGTTACCAGATAGAGAATACCCAACTTTTTGTAACGTAAGCACACTTCTAGGATAATCCTGCATGACTGGATCCTCCTGAATGTAAAAAGAGGTGCTTTTGTGTTTGATTCCTCATTTTGCTATCTTAGTGTCAGATTTGGTATTGTGTTTAATACAATTAGACTCTCAAAATGGGGTTTTCTGTATCTGGAAATCCACTGGTTATCTAAGTGAGCAGGTTATGCTTAAATTGTTGCTGACTTCTGAGCTATTCTGAGTGCTTATCTGCCATCCAGGAACTGAATGCAGTCTGAAGATGAAGGTGCTCAGTGTCTTCTACACTTTGCTCATCTATTGCAAAAGGAAAAAGTTCACTGAGAAGTAAGGAAGAGATGAGCAGTTACCATCTGCTTCTAGAAATACATTTTTAAAAAGTTGTCAGGAAATTTCTCTTAGAGTCAGGTTGATCTGAGCACCAAAATGGAGTTAGGATATTGGGCAGCATTGTGACAAGGGAAAGGAAGTTGTTGATGAGATTCGATTTCAATCACGCAAGTTAATCTTGGGCAAGATGTTGTTTTGTAACCATAGTGTGCATGAGAAGATGTCATGGTGTTTCTCACCAACTCATGTACATCTATTCCCTTCTGGTTTTGGAGTACTCTTTTCCATCTCCATCTTGTTATCATCTCAGTAAATTGTGGGTATAGAGTTGGAATTCCTTATTTCTTGACCTTCCTTGTGAACTTGCCCACAATGGGAGCTGGTGGTCCTCAGCAGTCAGGCAGGGATAGACATGAGCTGCTGCTGCTGCTGACATTGAGGACCGTGGGGATCCATCCCATTGAGAAGCAGCTGCATCCTTAGAAAGCTGAAAGACCAAAGTTACTTACGTTTTTTTGAGACATTGATATTGTCTCAGATGCAATGACAAATCGTTTTACGTTGCCCAAAAGGGGTTAAATAATTACAATTCAAGACTTTGTGAGTCCTCAGGGCTAACAGTTCTGGTGCAGGTTTTGAAAGAGAGTGATCAGCACTGAGTCTGAGGTCACTGCTGCTGTGCCAGGCCTGTGACCGGCTCCAATTTCTCTTCCTCAGTTAGTTCTAAGCTACTCTTGCTACCAGTTTGAAGCCGCTTGAGCAGCAGGTCTGACTCTCCGAGATCCTTCCTTCTCTAAATTTTGCCAGCTTGCTATTTGCTTGAAAACTTGTGTATCATCGTACCTTTTCTTGTCAGGGAACCTGAATGTTAAAAAAACTTAGTTGTAAATCTGAGAATTTTGTGCATAAATCTTCCAGGGTTTAATTTGTGCCTTCAAATCTTGGTTGTGTGTGAAGCTGCAGGTAATAGATGTATTGATGGTTTGTAGAATGAGAAACTGGACAGTATTCAGACTCACAGCATAGGTTCTGCTGCTTTGCCTCTGGCCTTGGGAACACAGTCAGACCCCATGGGGCTGAAAGCCAAAGCCACAGGAAAGAAGAAAACGAACTGCAGGTTTTTATTCATGAGTTACTGTTATTCTAGTGCAGATAGAACGTCTAAATGCCTATGCATATATTTAAAGGAACATTACTGTCTCTTAGGAGAAGAATTAAATTCTCTTGCTCTCCAGTTTAAAACTGATTCCCGCTGCAAAAAATAAATCTGGGCTGGCTGCTTTGCAAGCACAACATAATTCCATATTCCATAAATAAAAGCTTTGGATTTGCATAAAAGTTATGGGAAATTATTATGTCAATGTGTGTCAAGTCTCTTCCTCTCCCAAGAGGAAGAGAATATCTTGCTGTGTGGACTAGTGGGGTTTGACACTATTTCTCTGAAGAAGGAAAAAAAAAACCAAAACCCTAAACAAAAGAAAAAAACCCAAACAAAAAACATAATTACATGAGAGAGAGAGGTGTCTTAAAACAAAACTGACACAAGATCAAAACTACCATTGATTAGATGAAAATCCAGATGAATTCCTTTGGTGTCAGTGGATTTAAGAGAGTATCAATAAAATCAGGATACCTTTGGAACTTTGCCTGAATTTTCAAGTGGCCTCAATGTAGGAGTTAAATTGGATGCTAATATTGAAGTGCAATTGTCCTAATTCAGGTAAAGATCATTATTAGTCTTTTTGAAGTGATAAACTTTGTAAAATGCTCTTGTCACTCAAGTTAGTTTCTTGATTAAATATTTATTCTTGATGTCTCTCAACTTGCCCCAAGATAAATAATTTTCCTCTTAGTATGCCAATTTTCTGGGGACAGAAAAATGTAATTTATATGCATAAACAGCATTTGTGTGCTCTGATCACATGTAATGACAGCTGTTTGCCCGGTTTTTATGTGCAAATTGCTTTTGGGCACATGGACTGGAAATTCAAAATATGAAAATGGACTGGTTGAAATTGAAGATAATTCTCTCAAATAAAGAACAGGTACATAGTTTATCTCGTTTTACCTTTTGAGTAGATGGAGGGAGTTTGCTATGTGGCATTTGCTTGTTCTCTAGAAGGAAGATCTCACCTCTCAGACTTTTGACAAGCTTTGTGAGTCATGCTGAGCTCCTCTTCTGAGTGATTTGCTTTGCAATGCAGCAGTGGGCTGGATCTCTGCTCCCTCCTGAAAGTCCCTGGGATACTAGATCCATTAAAAATATTTAACATCTGTCTCCTGAGGCTTGCAGAAAGTCTTTTGCAGGGTATGACAGAAGCTGGCCTTTTATGTTGAGATCTTATGAGAATAGCAAAGTAAAACATGGCATGTGACATGCTCTAAACCAAAGAGAGCCACAGGGAAGATCAAAGGTATCAGGCACCAGCTGTCCTTCAAGAGGAAAAGCAGTTTCTGAGGTACGGCACAGGGGAATTTCATTAGTGTTCTCATCATCACGACAACAAGAGAAAATAAGAAAGCAAGCACACAAACAAACTGCCTGTACAAGTGTTTCCTTCCATGCAAATACTGAGAAATTACTTTCAAGATGATTCTTCAGCCAGTAATGAGGCCCTGCAGCCACGTGTGTCTGGCTGCTGGTGCAGCATTCTACTGCCCCGGTGTTTATTCCTCTGGCTATGGACTATGTTGCCACTATCATGTCTTAACTGGGAATAAAAAAAGCCTACTGTAATTCCAGTCTCCTCTCACGATTCTTTTGTAATGGCACTTTTGGTCATACTCCAGTGGGGGAGGTTGGTTTTGTGCACCATGTAGCATCATGTGGCAGATAAAGAAAATTGTCATTCTTCAACGATGTTTCTTCTTCCTCTGAGGATGTAGAAAGCTTTGATGTCTGAAAACATACTGTCTATTTTTGCAGTAAGATTATATTTTATTTTTTTGTTTTATTTTTCAAGAACTGTAGGGATCATTATGTTTTCAATCCTTTGTGCATTTTTTGTAAAGAAATTGCAGATATAATTGAATTTTTTTTTAGTGTTTATTAGGAATCCATGAATTCAAATGAGACAACAATAAAGGGAACAGGATGATTAAGGAATTGTGATTCATTTGCTGTACATCATTACAGCAAAAACTTTGTTGCTGGAATACTTGCAGACAAAGTTACTGAACTATGATTATATTTCAGAAAATGAAAGGGGACCAAAAAAAAAAAAAGGCAATAAAACAAATTAGTAGGTGTCTTGAGGGACTCAGTTATTACTGACTGACTATGTTTTGTATCATAAATGTTCCAGAACTTTGGCAGTTTAAATTATAAATCCTTGAAGGCAAAATTCTTACTGGAATCGCAGTCTGTTTCTCTACTGCTGTCATATTCTCTTTGAAGTTCTAAGAGTGAAATTGTCTTTTAGTGATGTTTCTGAAAGATTGTATAAAACCACCGAAAGACCATCTTGGGGTGGGGGGTGAGGGTAGAGGGAAGTCATATTGGCATTTAAGTTTTTTCTTCACCTTAATGTGACTGATATATTCTATGCCCATCGTGAGTTTGCATTGCATTTTATACTCAATTCAAGCAGGAGGGAGGAGTTTAAATAGTGCAGACTACTCAACAGATTTTTCATGTGGATAAAGAAAAGCACTATTGGAAGGGCAGTACTGACGTTGTAAACGGTGAACCACGCAGTAAGTGGGAGGGATCCATCCACAGTAACAGGAACTGCAGGTGTTCACTCTGCAGTAGCTGGGATCGGGCTCTGATGCCACCTAATGTCCAGTGTGACTTGCTCTTTTCTCAGACATAGAACTGTGTGGTCCTCTGCCCAGTAAGGATTTTAAAACCTCATGTTTCTGTTACTGAAATAGATTACTATCAAGTATCCCTGCCTGTCAGAGGATGTAAAGTGCTTGCCTTTCTTGAGATGAGTTATGGACAGCCCACAGTCCCAGGTATGAACACCCAGACGATGTTATCTGAAGCTGAGCAGAGAGTGCTGCTGCTGCTACATATGCCCAGCAAAGCCAGCACACCCTGGGGTAAAGGTGCCTGCAGGTGCCTAAGAGGGCTGACTTTGGAGAATTTTGATTGTAATACATTTATTTGTCTTTATAACACTGTACAACTATTAATCTACATAACATTATAGAGACAGACAGAGAAAACACTTTTTTCTGGTGTTTTCTGCTTGGTTTAATATATCTCTATTCTGCATGCAAACTAGAAATGGTACTTTTGTAATGGTGGGTCTGAGGATCTGCTGGAAGAATACAAATAAGATTAGCTGGGAGGAGGCTAAATTTCTCTTACAGCTGAGTGAGGCGAAGCAGAGTTTAATTGTGCTGGTGTGCAGTACTGGCCCCTTCTGCTGCCTGTCACGGAGAAGCAGCAGGACTGCTGGATGGCATATCCCAGGGGAGCATGGATGCAGGTTTCCATTCGAGACCAAGGTTAAGCCTTGTTTCTGCGCTGCATAGCTGTACATGAGGGTTTACACCTCTGCATGAATGTTGTGCTGAGGGAGGACTCTAGTTTGGCAAATTGTGCCATGGAGGGGGTCTTGTTCCAGGGATGAAAAAGCACTGAGCTGAAGAGGCGCTTCTCTGTGCAGAGTAGTTTCTTTTTTACTGAACAGGCCAGAAAATGCTGCTGCTTCTTCTCTGTTCTTCCTTTCTCATCTAAAATGCCTTTTTCAAAGCTAGGAGAATCTTTCAAGAGCAAGGTCTATTGTGAAACATAAACACCTGAACTTTGACCTTTTTTTTGGTGCATGTTATTTTTTTCCTACTTGTTTCCTCCTCGTTTGCAGTTTTGCATTTTACTCAGTGGAAGAGACAAATAATTTTGTTCTACAAAACATACTCTGCTGTTAGGCAATTTTGCTTTAGAAATAAAGGCTGGTTTAATAGCCTCCTTTCATGGAAAGCCTTTACTATTTTAAAATCTCTTCTAGCACAGCAGGACAGGGCTGTTGCATGACTGTGATTATTCCAGGAATCCATAAGTTTAGGTAGCATTCGCAAGAACCAGAGCTTGACTTACTCCCTCCTGTGCCAGGCAGACTGGCTGAGCAAGTGAATCTGCAGATAAACATGTGGCTTGGCGCACTGTCATCTCTACAATTTTTTTAATCTGTATTTAAATAAATCCCTATGTAGCTGTTTACTCCAAGAAAGACATCTTTGACAAGTTATAAGGTCTGTTTGAAGCCTCATTGGTATTTTTTTAAAAATCGCATTGTGGCCAAACCATTCTCAGCCAAGGATTGCATAAGGTTATAGTTAGAGCTGAGGACAAAGAGAAGGTAAGTTACATGTCAGCCTGTCTGTATGACACGTGTATTATATGAAGGTACATTTATATATAGACATAATTGTGCTGTCCCTGGATGTGGAGCACATGACCCCAGATCCACAGAGCAGTGCTCTAGGACACTTATCTAGTCTTGTACCCAGTCTGGTGGTAGCTCTGCATGGCAAAGGCGTGTGGTTTGTACTCATCACTTTAGCATTCCCAAGCAGAAAAGTGTCAGCACAGTCACAGCCACTAACACAACACTGCAAGGAGCAGGAAAGCTCAGTGGAATGGACTTTAAGATGTTTTCTTGAAATGCAAATGATATCTAGCAATCCTTGGTGGGGTGGCTTACAGAAAAAAAAAAACCAAACCCAACAAAAAAACATATTGAAGTGGACTTAGATATATGTTTGCAGTTAAGCTATTCCTTAACAAAGGACCTCACAAACGGAAGATCTCTTGTCCTTACTTTGCCTTGCCTCCTAAATGTAGTGGGATTTAGGGGTTAGTTGACTCTCAAAAGAATAATGTGTAGAAGCAGCAATCTCTGATGTTTTCTCCTACTAAGACAGTATCTTCTGTCTCAGAGGGAAAAACTGTAGCCAGGTTTGCAAAGCTGTACAGAGAGTATAATTCATTCCTGACCCCTCTAATGTATGCCTTCAAGCACGAGACTTTGACCTTGTTACTTCAACTTGCATAACTAGTCACTCTCACAGTTACACAATTACTCAGTGCTTTTGAAATTCTGCATCTACAGGATTGGTTTCAATAGGCATAATAATGAATTTTATAATCCTTTGGAGAACAGTAAGGTTAGGAGATTAATGCAGAATTTGATGGTGATCTATTTTAAATAACTTGGTAAATTATCTTGACAAGGACATAGAACAGAAATAAAACTTCATTCAGCTGTCTTGAATTTTTTTTTTTAAATGCTGATTATTTTTTGGGATCTGGTTCAGTTCTGTCCTTACTCTAACCTTTCTGCAGCAAGATGTTGTAACTTATTTCTAAATCTTCTGAAATAAAGGACCTAATATTTGCATAGATTTGTTGCTGTGGTTGAGATATGAAACCCTGCACTCTCAAAGAGGCCATGTGTCCTGCAGAGTGCCCACCATGCACCTCAGGTAGTGTATGAGGCATGCTTCAACCAAAAGGCTGTGAAAAGCAGAAACAAAATGTGATGAGCATGTGAAAGAACAAGTTTGGACTGTAAGATGTTGAAGTTTCAAATGAAAGTTTGTTACTCCCTGGTTTTAAAGAGGAAAGGCATTGAAGGCAGTGATCAATGCATGAACTGTGGGGACGGGTCTTCTTACCAGAATTGCCAGCTTCCTTACTAACTTGGTCTGGCAATCATGGTATGAGTAGTCCTTGAGCCCCAGTGCATAGTCAAGCCCCCCCAGGTTATGTTGAGGCTATTTGGGGCAGCTATCCGTGGTGAACATACCAAGAAAAGAGGGAAGTGGCACTGAGCAGCAGTGTTGATTTAGCACAGGTCAGCAGGTGAGGCAGGAGGAAGCCTGATGTGGCAGGAACCTGTTAGTCTGGCAGTGAGAAAGAAAAGTGGATATGTTTGGTTTTGAGCTCTTGATGTGCTGTATGGGCAAATACTGGTTCATTCTCAGTATCCTGTCAAATGATAATAGTGCTACTGTCACTATATTTATAGGTAGAAATATAAAAAAATAGCAGATGGTGGGCTCTAAAACCAGTGTGTTGCATCAGTGTACAACAGCAGAGAAAACTGATGGAACAAGGGGCACAAGTTGGAAACAATTTTGGGATTGGGTGTATTTTTTCATTTCCTTGAGGTTAAATCTCTAACCTGATGCAACTTTCTCACTTGCTAACGCACAAACCATTGAGGCAGGCACTTGTAGGCAGCTTACCTTTTCAATCAAGCCAGCTTTGGCAATGTTTTCCCTGAAGCTTCTTTAGTTCCCTGAGGACAGAGCTGAGAGCAGGGGTGCACTGGATGCTAACCCAAAGCAGCTGTCCCTGTGCTGGGGTAAGAAAAAATGAGTTTTCTGATGGAGTTGGCCCTTGGAAAGTGTGTGTGTGTGTGAAGTTGGAACTGGTGATTGGATGCTGGCTTGGGTTTGTGCTGCTCCCTTTGACCTTGCAGTGTTCTAAGTATTTGTCTTTTCTTGTTGGTGGTTTGGGTTTTTGTTTGTGGGTTGTTGGGGGTTCTTCGTGGTGGTTTTTTTTTTTTTCTTCCTCTTTCTTTGTCTCCTTTTTTATGCCTTGATTAAAATACGAGGAAATATGGAAACATTAGTTGCAGGGAGAAAAGTGTGGCTATTTGATTAGAATACTGAGAAGCAATCTTTCCATCCTAGAATTACTTTTCACTCAGAATATCCTAACAATGAAGGAGGATTTCATAAAACGTCATAGGTTTTCTACCTTTTTCTCTCCAAATGCATTTTTTGTCTGTGTTTTGTGCTAGTTCCTTCAGACCAGGAGAACTCTCTCACTGCAGATATGTAAGAAGTAGTATCATCTCTCCTCCAGCAAAGGCAGACATTACCCCGTTGTGTGAAGTTTGCGCAGCTGTGGTCACCTCATTTCTGAGCTTCGATTCCAATACACAGATCTTGCAGAAGAAACCTGCCCCATTTCACATCTGTGGAACCACAGGGGCAATCTTCTGTGTTGTCTTTGAAGTTTCTCAGTTCCTGACTCATCTCAAAGAGGTCTCCCTCACTATGCATTCATAAAATAAATAAACAAAAGCAAGGAAGCTCTGCAGATGTGTAAATAGCAGGGGACTACCAGCCCAGCCTGATTAGGAATGATTGAAGAGTGAAGCTGGCTCCTGGCTGGCGTGCAGCAGCAAGGCAGCTCCACGGCTGGGCCAGATGGACTGTGGGACCACATGGGCTGATGTGGCTGCCCAACATGCCCATGTTAACAGGGAAAGCTCCCTGTCAGAGAGCTCCCAGAGGTTTGGCTGAGAATGACATCTGTAAAGGGCTGTTAGAATCAAATGTTCCTTCATTGCTCTTCATTGTTCCTTGCATCAGGAAGTAAGTGGAGGGGTGTGAGAAAGGTGGTGATAGTAACCTGTTGTAAGGAAATAAGGGGGAAATGAAGCTTGAGGGCAAGGTGTAGAGAATGAAAAGCAGGGAATGAAATGCGTGTTTTGTCCACAGCTGCTGCCAAAAAGTCTGAACCACTTTGTGGATTGGATGATCTACAAAAGTCACCAGGTCAAAAAGACTGTTGAATGACCATTCTGGTACTTTCTGAAGTAGTTTTCCTGACTTTGTAAGGTCACTCAGCTATGCAGAGGATTATATAAATCTGAACATATTACTATTAGAACCCTTTGTTCACAGGTCCACCAAAACTTCAGAATAGTTTCTCAGAAAGAGTGTTAGTAATTGAGGTCAGAGGAGCCATAGGTTTGAACAGTATGCTAGGAGCTGCACTAAGTGGTCATCATCCATCTGGAGATGAGGTTTTATCACAAGCCTTTGTTGCTGAATAATTGTGTGCACTCGCCTCTGAGAGTCATTGTTTCAGAGAAGTGGCTTCTGCCTTCTGAGTGGACTTCAGCAGTTTTTCCTTCTAAAATAAGGGTTCTGACGAGCTGCTTTTATGCTTCACAAAGATTTCACCACCGCCACTCTTCGGCAGCTATCTGGTTTGGGAGGAGGGATAAGTTGTGATTTAAAGCTCTGTGAATACACATTGCAGAAGAACTCTGGCTTCCTGGGAGATGGTGCTGCTAATGAGCAAATTGGTGTAGCTGACAGAGGATAAACTACCTGATTTTTCATCATCATCTTGTTGTTTTAAAAGGGAAACAGGTTGATGGTTTATAGGTAAGGAAAGGTCCATTCCTTCTTTTCCATGCAGCCAGGTCACCTTGATGCCACGAGGAGACACCCACCTGCCTGTGTCACCAGGTTGCCTGTCACTGTGCTCCTGGACACAGCACATTGTGAACCTTCATGTGGCTAAAGCTTGTTTTTACCTTTTAGCTATCTAACTATTCTTTATGTAGCGTGATGAGGTCTCTGAAGCAAAATCCATTGCTCGTTCCCTTTTGGAAACTCTGGCGGTGATGCAGGTATGGAGATGTGTGCAGGCATGCAGGGTCAATGTGTAAGTTTTTGTTGCTCCATTATTGTTTGGGGAGTTGCAACATGAGAAAATTTGTTGCACATGCAGACTGTCATGCTAGACATCTTTCATTTGCCAGTACTTTTGGGGACATTTAACTTGATAGTCTGATAGGTATGTAGTTGTATGTTATACAGTTCTGCATACAAGCATGTTTTGTATGTTGTTAGTTGGTGTCCATTGCTTGTTTTCTTCTTGATCTTGTTTCAGGTTTTCCTAGATTTTGACAGTAGTCAGATGCCAGGGTTTCAGGTTGTGTGCTGCTCTTCATGATTCGACATTCATTTTTGCTGAGTTGTGTTGAATTTGGTAATGTGACAGTTTTATCTGTAAAGAAGTCTTGATCTTAAAATGTCTAGATCTCCTGAATGAAAGAGTGGGTCAACTGTTAATGTGAAATTAAGGAAACAAAAAGAGCCAATTAAGGATAAACAGTAATAAGTGAGGTAAGTTATACCATAAGATGGCATGCCTCTTGGTAGCAGTCATAGAATATGTAAAGAGCAAGCTTCACAAAAGAACTGTGCACTTTCTTAGAGTGACAGATTAAATTGTGCTAGGAAATCCCCAAAGGCAATTTTTATATCTGTTATTTATTCGTGCACTAATGGTGACAAGTGAATTTCAAAGAGGAAAAACAATTCTCTCCTTTCCCAATCCAACCCTGTGCATGTTCATTCAGTTCTATTAACTAAGGCTCTGTGAAGGGCTATGAACAAGCAGCTCTGGTATCTGGGCATGTCATCTTTGCAAATGATTTCTGAGACAAATCATACTTTGAGAGATGAACATCAATACTGTCATAATTTGTGTTGATAGTTATGGCTGAGGCTCACAGTGACAGCCAAAACACAGCCATACCTGTGAAAGGGGCTGTTCACTGCAGTCACACCGTGATTTGCAAGGTGGCAGGGAAGGTACTTTTCAGAGTTACAGATCTAGTCTGGTGTAAGGCTCCTTATCAGCTTCACTTGTCAAAAACTGCTAGAAGCTGGAACCTCTAGCAAGCAGTTGGATAAAGGTTATGTGTTTGATTATTTAATAGCACAGCGAAGTTAACCTCCCAGCTGTTTGTTCAGGATTAATGAATCACTTCATCTACTCAGGCATGGCACTGCTTCAGAGTCATTTCATGGTTTTCATCTAAGGAATGTTTTCTCTTTTCTTAAAAAACCCAGGGTGTGTTTGGTTTGTTCTATCAGTGTCCTCTTCGACAGCCAACATGTTCCTCTCTGTGAGGGGAAGCCTTAGCATTGCCCACCAGAAACCAGCTCTCTGTGCAAACACCACCAGTCAGTCATCTGCTGACAGAAACACTGCTCTTTCCTGCAGCCTCCAGATTAAACTCTTGAACCCCCAAAACCCAGGCAGCTATGTCCAGTGCTGGCCTTTAAAAGAGAAACTGTGGAGCCTCTCACAGGGCTTAATTTGTCCTTTGCTATGGCTGCTGCTGCTGAACCAGAAGGGAAGAGACTGTTATTTTTCTTCTTTAAAACTCCATTGCATGTTGGTTCTGCTGCATAATAAAGCATTTTGCCTTTCCTGTGAGCAATACAGGACTAGAATATTTGTGTTTGAAATATGTATTCTGCTGTCTGTAGTGTGGTACCTCTGAATTTTTAGAAGCTGTGAGAAGCACGTAGAATTTTTGATAGTTTCCACTGTATACAGCAAAATATTTTGATCTCTCTGACTTGTTTGGGGCTATACAAGTGAGTTATTGCCTGTGAACTCTCATTAACTTTCCTAACAGAGCTGCGTTTTATACCTTCCGCTGCCAAATGAAATTCTTTGGCTCTGATGAAGAGAGCAACTTAAACAAACTGAGCCTCTTTTGGAACCAAACTCTCTTCCTGATGCAAGAGTATCAAATACAGTAAAACTGCAGTTTATTTTGTCCTGTTTTTAACCTGATTCTAATAGTGATGCAATTATTGATTTCCTGATGAAGATGGAGGGCTGAGGAGGGAGCAGAACAACAAAGGTAGGGTGGGGAGAGCCAACCTGCTGGTCAAATGTAAACAATGATTTTAACAAACCCATGAATACAAAGTGCATGAGATGAATGGCACATTAGACTGCCCTGATTCACTGGGCAGACTCAGCCTCATGAAAACCATCTCCATGCACATTTGCTTGTGTTCTTTGTTATTCACTGTAAAGCCCTGGACAAGAGAGAGATTTCTATCCCTTGGATGTTCTTCAAGTCAGAAATAACTAAACTCTTTGGTTCTGATCTCCAGAGGGCTTCTAGCTAAGAAGGTAGCAAGCTCAAAATTGGAGATTTATATGATCATTGTCACGTCTAGGAAGGCAGTTTTCTTCATCCAAAGTGGGTAGAGAGAACCAGAAATATTTTGGTCAGCAAGAGACCAGCCTACCTAGTGGGCCACATGCTGGAACCAGGCAAGACCAGGAGCTGCTTGTGTTCTGGGATCCTGCCCACAGCAAAAAGCAGATAAGATGAGATATGCCTGTTTCCACTGGTTGAGGAGAGCAATAAATCCATGCTCCCTGCCAGCATCACACAATGAAAACAATCCCTGCTGGCAGATGGGCATGACTGCGCTGCTTAGAAACAGAAAGGTATTTCAGCCTGGTGGGGCTCTGCTCTCCACGGGCCTTTGTAAAGGGAGTAGAGGACAAGAAGCCCCATTGGAGAGGGATGGAGAGTGAGTTTAGCTGCTGTGAATCACCCTCCTGAGCCAGACTCTGACCATTTGCTTTGGAGATGAGTCTGGATAGAGCCTCCTTGTTAGGCTAAAGATAACCTGTGTCAATATCTTTGGTCTCTTCAGAAAAATTCGCTGTGCCTGGATCCATATCTGTTGTGTATGGAAGATGGAGCTATTCAAACATGTTTAACCTGCTGTTATATCATCTTCAGAACAGCCAGTCCATAGAGGTGTAACTGCCTGCCTCTCATGTCTGCTTCTGTAGTCTGACCTTCAGCCTACGTGATAGAGATGTGTGTTATGGTCTGCCAGTCCTCTCCTCCTCAGGGGATGCAGAATGGCATTTTTTTTCTCTTTTGGGGAAAGAAGAAATTCTATGCAATACACTGTGAGCAGGCACTTGTTTTTTCTGTCAAGCACTCTGAAGTAAGAGGACAGCATTAATGGTGTTTGTGCAATGCTGCTTCCCTCCCTTGCGAGCCTGCATTATGACACAGCCTTCAGTTACATGATTACACAGGATTTTTTTCCACAGGCCACTGCTAAGTGAATGACAGCTTGAGCTTGTTGAATGCTTCTCTTTGTGCTCAAATCTTACCATGTGTGCCCCTTAGCTGGTTCCAGCACACCCTCTGCTTTCAGCTGTGAGCTACTGTCTCTGCCTCCTCCTCAGTTTCCCAGAAAGTGTACACAAGAGGCTCCCACTGCGAGCAGTACAGAGAGCTATGTATAAGAAGAGTAGTAAGGGATGTCATAAATCTGTCAGCATGTTCAGTATGTGATATCATCAATATCACCACATAGGTGTTTGTGAGCAGAGGTTTGGTGACAGTTATTTACACCAACAGTGTTTACACCAACTTTATTTCATTGTAAAATCCACTCTAGATGTTAACTGAAAATGTTACTTGAAGTCTTGTAGTGAGTATGTCATTTGAATCTGGGATGTGATTAACTCAAGACACCTACTTTTATTGCCCACCCATGGGACACACAGCATCCATTAGTCCCGTGCAAAGTCAATTACTGACTCTGATGCTTGACTTTGCTTAGGACAAACCATTTTCTGTGGTTCCTAAATGAGAAGGAGGTGCAGACAGCCATCAGGCTCACCCCACCACCTGTGATGTCAGTACAGTCCTAGATCTGTTTTAATTCCCGAAGCCCAGCCAAGAATGCAGCTCGGCCATTTCAGGTTCTAGCATCGGTGCTAGGATTAAGAGTTTGACACATGAAAGGGGTTTGATGGCATGAAATTATGACCTTTTTTGAATACCAAATGGAATGTTTGTAGATTGATTTTCTGTCATTGCTGTTGTGTTGTTTCCAGGGTTTTTTTTAAATTGAAATTCTACTTTCTTCACCCAACCCAACAGTCTAAAAGAAAGTTGAAATAAGTCCCATCACTTGCAGCCCCCATAGATATGCCTGTTGTTCCTATCTATCCAAACTACTCCTCTCACTTCAAGTCCCTTCTGTCTCTCATGGAGGTGTTAACAAAGACTCTTACTTCTGCACTTCTGTGTATGTTCTTTCAGCCCTGCTTTCTTCAAAGCATTCAAAATAGGGAAGAGTTTTGCAAACTTATATAATGTGGATATAAGCCATATGGAGAACATTCACTCTGTTGGTTTGCAGTTACTGTACTTGTTTATATGTGTCCCTTAGCGAGGCAATTGCCCATTTAACTTGTGAGACCTCTGCTCTTGGTGTCAGTCCCATCACTAACCTTGCTGGCTTTGACCATTTTTTCTTTCAAATGCTCAAACCTGCACTCTCTTTCTTATCAGTAAAGCAGCAGTTTCTCCTTTAGTTTTAGAAAAGTTTTAACCAATATTGGCAAGCAATTTAGAAGGGAATGGAGGGAAGTTCAGGCTACAGGTAAGTGACTTTGTGTTGAGGAGATACATTCTGCCTGTAGTTCCCTGAGGATATGCCCCCCAGAATTCGGTAGCTCTTAGCACAGCTCTACCTTCATAGCAATATCAGGATAATTTCAACACTGCATTTCCTGCAACCATAAGAAGAGTAGAGCAGTGATGGAGGACTTTTGACACCTGCAGTGTTTTACTCATGTTATTTTCCAGTTCTAATGTCAAGAAGAGAACTAAATGGGCAATTTTGTGTTATTTGTGGAGTTGGATGTTGCACCTCCATAGTCCTAGCCCTGAGGCTATTTCTAGGGGTGGGAAAGGCAGAGCAGTTTCAGCACTTGTCTGGAATACTCATAGTAAGGCAGAAATTAATCTCTTGCATATATTGGCACTAAGTAGAAGATTCAGCACTCAGGTGAATTGGCAGCTTTCCCTCATGGTGTCCTGAAAGGAGCAGAAGGGAGCATCTTCAGAAACTACTTCAGCAGGAAATACTGGCACTAGCTGGGAATAAAACCCAGAGGGAAGGGATGGAAAGGTGATATCTGACTTCAAGAGCACAGTAGAGAATTTCTCTCCTGGAAGAGGGCCCCCAGTTAGCTGGATTTCTCATCCTGTGACCAGAAAGACAGACAGTCTAGAACACAATGGTGTGTGGGATGAGCTCTGCCTGCAATGAATCATGGTGTGTTTCTGCTTTGTGTGGACCTAAGCATCTCAAACTTTGGGTGTCCTAGTTAGCATAGAATATGTACTACCAGCTAACACAGCTGCTTTACATATTGCATCTGTCCAAAGGGCGTTCGGAGTATGTTGGCTCCGTGCATGGCTGGGAAAGGTGGAGGGAATTGTGGGGCTTTCCAGCTGAGCATGCTGTTTTGCAGACCTACTGGTGTCTTTTTCAGGATGTCCAGCGTTCTGGGAGGGCAATGTCACATGTTAATCCAGTTTTGGTGGGTTTCTCTGCAAGGACTCATGGTGACTCTTGAGACCTGTTGGGTTCGAGTGGCAGCTTGACTGACACGTTTGAGGTTGGAAGTGGTGGAGGAGAGGTGACAAGTCAGTATCTCGGCAGAGACTGTGCATAACCTCTGGCAGGGAACCTAAGGATAGCAGCGTTTCCTGACTGCTTGGCACAGGCTGCAATCCAGGGCATGTAACTCAAGGGAAATGCTGCCCATGGCAGGACCCATGGAAGAAGCATGCAAGGCTTGGCTCTGCTCTCCCTCTTCTAGAGCTGTCTGGCTGTTCTTGGTGGGGTATGGAGGGACAGAGGAAAGAAAGCCTTAAAAAGATCCTGAAATGATGGCAGATGAGTTCCACCTCCATGACCGTGCACCCCCCCAGCCCATCTCCTTCAGCACAATGTGAGCCTCTGATCCTTTGGGAGGGAATTTCTTTTGTGAGTCTTGTATTCAATAACTACAGATACTATTAAAAATTAATTTATACCTTTAAAAAGAAAGTTATTAAAAATATCTGTTTTCAGTTTCAAAAGCAGTAGGTTAAAAAAATAATTCCAGAAACATTTTCACATTCATGACATGAGTTAAATGCCCTATTTCTCTGTATAGTGATGACTAACTGGTTGAAAATGGTTTTTGCTTTTTTCAGAGTACTTGTGTAAGTAATTTCAGACTTTTTTGATCATAAAATGTGAATTTAACTTACAAATAAAGGAAAAATTAAGAAGAGTTTGAATTTTCTCCCTTATAATTAATTAAGGCCAGGACCTTGCATCACTTCAACCAACAATGAATAATATCATCTGCAGCAACTTTTCAACAGATGGGAAAATACTGTGAGTCATCAGTGAAATAACAGAGGTATTTTTCTTTAGATATTTAATATCCTCTTTAAATGCAACTAGTTGTCTGAACTCTATAACATGGTTAATCAAGAAAGCTATTTTAGTGAGTAACTTTACCAAAAAAATGTTACTTGTAAAATAATCTTTTATAGGGCGATCATAGAGATTTAAGAAAAGGTTTCTTCTGCCTCCAGCAGAACAGCATTTCCATGCTGAACCAAAGCAAAACCAAAAAGGTACTTCAGAGGGAAAAACTTCTTCCCAAGACTGTTAGAAAGGCAGAATGTGGATCCCATGTCCTCCCTCTCTTTACATGTCATGATTGTGGCATGTACCATGATGTTAATTACAATTAGGAAATGCTCCTCGATGATTTTTGTTTTTTGTTTGCCTGTAAAAATAATATATTTTTCTAAAAAATCATATTCCTCTGATAAAGTTGGAAAAAAATCTCAGTGTGACTCCCAAGGGTGCCACCTTTCCCTCTATGTTTTACTTTTGCTGTACTTGAGCTACTGTGGTTTAGACTCAGAAGCGGCCAAGTATTTTTCAGAGCTTCTGTTTGTGGCTTGGGGATCCCTTTTCATGTCTTCTGCAAACCCCTCAGATAGTTAACATATTGCAGGTTGAGATGAGAGTTTTCAGATGGAGGTGCCTAAGAAATCTGTGGATGCAGAGGGCTACCTGGCTTCTGCGCAGGAGTGCCTTGGTTCTAGGGAGGTGCTGTCAAGATACACACACTAGGAGGAAGATGAAAGGGGTTTGGGTTATTTTTCCCTTCCTAATTAACTATGTTCATTTTAGAAACAAAACCTAAAATTGTAGAGGAAACAGTTGAGCTGCAACAAGTTTGAGTTTGTGCTGCCAACTGGGGCTTTTGAACAAAAAGGGAGGATGAACTCAGGATTGTGAGAGTAGCTGCATGTCCTTGCACAGAGTCTTCTAGTCTGAGGCTGAAGCCTTTCTGTAGCTCTTTCTCATCTTTCCTTCGTGCTGCCTGTCTGCTCTCTCGATTGCTCTCCTTACCCTTTTCAGGACCTGCTGAAACTGAACAGCAGCAGCAGAGAGGAGGAGGGTTGCATGGGTGATGAGTCCTTCTCCATTCTGTCTCAGGCTGCAGCCAGCCAGGACAAAACGCAGGCAGAGAGGTTTCACTTGGTCACAGCACACACCCTGTGATTGTGCAGCTTTAGAGCAAAAGGAGAGGAGCAAATCCACTCAAGGCAACAGGGTCAGTGACATCTCAACTACAAATCTTAAAAACAAGGTTGAGAAAATGGTTGTAAGAGATGTCTGAGTTTTTTTGGTTTAGTAGCTGTTGTTTTAAGCATAATGTCTATGGAAGGCTGAAACATAAGCTGACCTAATTGTGCAATTAGTCCAAATCCATTAGAAGCTTAAATGATAGGAAGGAGAAAAGAAACATTAATGACTGAGCCAAAGATTGTGTTCTGCAGAGGACTGCAAAAGCCAAGTGCCTTATATACCACTTCAGAAGCAAAGTCATGTGCATCTCAGGGTGTGTGTTTCCATGGAAATTTTTCATTTCTGGGGAGACTGAAAATTCTTTGTAAGAAGCAGAAGTCACTTGAAAAGTAGGATTTGAGGATAATATCAATACCCCAGAGCCAGACAGAGCCTGCTTTGGCGTGGGAGCCAAGCAACATCTCTCTGCACATCTGAAGGGTTTAATTAAAGTAAAAGCAGAGAGAAGAGAAATATGTTGAGCTATGCCTCCACTGCCTACCAAACCCATGAAACAGCTCTCTGTAGTTGGTTCACGTGCCTTGTGCTTCGCTTAGTTGAAAATTGAAGTATTAACATGGAAAATTTTCTCTGTGTAATGGCTTTTGGAAAGAAAGATTGGTAATTTTCCAAGCCTCTGCCTCTTAGACCTGATTTCAGCTGTGAGGTGTGTATGCTGTTGAAAAGCATCTGTGCTGCACACTTCTCAGTGCTTTCTGAAGCTTTTGTGGTGTACTTTTTCAATGACTGTTGGATTTTATGTGTGCTTTGGGTTCAATGCTTTTATCCCTGGAGCAGTGTAAAAACCATGATGTCTTGTAAACAGCTTCACTGCCAGCCTCTTTCTGCTGTAGATGCAGAACTGCTACAAGACACAGACAAGAAGATGTTCCACCTGTGCAACTGCAGAGCAGCATTTTAATTAACATTTTAGAAACCCTTGACTAGGGTAGCAGAGCAGGGAAGGAATGGGAAATGTATGCTGAATGGTTTTAGAAGCTGGTCTCCAGTAACCAATAAACTTGGGACTTTGAGGCAAATGTATTCCCTGTGTTTTGGATGTGCTGAGGCTGTAAGAACTGTAACAGAGCTTGTCTCACCTGCTGTGCGCAGGGAGCACACACGATGATCTTTAGGCATACTAAGCAATATGAATAGGTTTTATACTAAGCAATCTTTAATGTTATTAATAAATACAATCCATTGTTGGGTTAATAAACAGCAAGGGGCTGAATTATTAAAGAAGTTAATTGAGTTTGATGCTGATTAATTCAGTTAAGGGACTGTAATAGTTCTGCTGCAGAAAGAGGTGTGATATAATAAGAAAGTGCATCTCCTGCACTGCACACAGTTCCAGTAAGAAGTCAGTGATATACCTGCAGATGTCCCTGGTACCAGTTAGAGGAGGGTGGGAGNATCTGTGTGCTGATAGCTGGTGGAGACACCTAGCAGCAGATGATGCTGTAAAGACTGTAGTTTGCAATGCCTGTCCTGCCTTCTCCCAGACACCCCTGTGCACTGCTAGAAGTGGGAGGGACTGTGTAATGAAGATGAGTGCCTTGAAACCTCTGCAGGAGGCAGAAAATTCTGGTCAAAGAGAATAGGCATGAGATATTTAGAGCCTAGCAACAGAGGTTAGTTCAAAGCGCAGCGATAAATCTTCAATATATCTTACTGGGTAAAATGTTTAAGGCTAAGTGGCTTTTAAAAAAAATCAAACTGTGAACCATTTGTATTTTGCATCCAATCTAAGCATGACAAGGAACCTCAGTGGACCTCCACCACTGAAACTGGTTTCAGACAAAATTGCTAGCTGGCCCAGTGGCCATTTCTCATGCTTGATTTAAAATATCATAAAGTTTTCAACAGGATTTTAAAATTATTCTAATTGGAATAATTTATCTCTGCTCTCTCATTTGTATAGATATAAAGTCTCTGAACTTCTTCATGGTTGGTGATGAATCTACTGCTGGTACTTAAGCTAGTGGTCAGAGATGGAGAGCTTCCACCTCTTCCATCTAGCATGGTGCTGCTGGACTGGTAGCACAGTGACAAGGCTGTCATTTTTCAGACACTTGAACTCATGGTACATTAGACACTTGAGCCTTGTGTCTTTTACACACACGCTTGAGCAGTGGGATGTGAAGCTTGCCTAACAGGCATGACTCAAGCTGTCTCTACCCCAGTACTGTACTTCAAAGAGAAGCCTCCTTACACACAGTCATTTCCCATAATCTTCTCAGTGCTGCAGGGCAATGTATGTCAAGAGATTTCCTTGTATTAATCCAAATAGAATTCTTAATAATTAAGACAACCTAGTCAAGTCAAAATAAATTTAATGGCTCATATTTAATATTCTTGTTAGAGTCCTTATGAATCAGGAAGAAATGTTAGAAGAAATTCAACTAAGCATATGTCAGTAGTAAATAATAAAAGCCTGGAGTGCACCCAAGTCAGGTCTGAAAGTGATTAATACAAGCAACTGGCTGTAAGTCTTCCCTGAAGTCCGATGGTGTTAAGACTTTGCTAATATGGGTGTAGGATGCATAGTGATGCATTTCAGAAGCTAAGTCCAACTTCTGAGGAAGCTGTTGCAAAATCAGTACTTAGCATATCTTGACAGCCTGGGTACTACTTATCATTGGATATTGCTTGATGATCAGTATTCAGTGCTTCTAGCATTTTCCCACAGTGCTCTCTCTGAGCGAAAGCAGACCCCAGTAGAGCAGAATGTGCTTTAAGTGCTGAAAACAAGCAGGCAGTTGTTAAATAATGCAATTTATCAAGCGCTTGTTGCAGAGGGGGCCATGCAAAACCTGAGGGAGTTCAAAGTTAGCACTCCAAGTAAGTGGCTCTTTGGCAGAAGCGAGTTTCTCTTTGCAGTCTTTTGGTTGTGAGCCTCACTGCCGTTTTGGTGTTCTGACTTCGTGTTCCAGGAAATCTGGAAAAGTTTTGTTAACTCTTTTAGACCGTTTATAAAATATGGATGCTCAAGGGACTTACCGTGGCTCGTTGTGATTAGGACTTGTGGTCACGCAGCACTTTCAAGAAATCAACTGCAGTGTCTTGAGGCTAGGTAAAGGCTGTTAAACCAGAGCTCTGGAGCTAACAGGCTGCCCAGAGCCACACTCCCTCTGCTCTCACCTGCTCTGTCAACAATGCAGCTCAGGTAGCAGAACTAGCTATGATGCTTTTGTGCTTGGTGTGGGAATGCCTATGAATTCTCAGGCCTCAGTTTGGTGCACTTGTACTGGAGTATGCCAAAGCTGTTTCTCCTTGTGGCTTGTGCCCCTGCCTAGTGAGCTCATAGCCTGCATAAACACAAAAATAAAGAGAGTAAACATCCAACTGGGATGCAAACAAGCCCCAGAGAAATTAAATGAGGTGCTCAGGGTCGCACTGAGATCTTCTAGACAATGACAAATGTCTCTAGATCTTGGTGTTTATGTACAAGCCACATCTCAGGAGGCTACGTGATCTGGGCTTCCCACCACCGACACCCAGCTCATAGTGTGGGGAAATGGGGAAAATTATATTGAAGGCTGTGAAAAGAAAACACTGGTGATGTCTGCTTCACTCATAGGCTTGCTGAGATGTATAAGAGCAAGAACACAAACATAGATAAGATACTGTTTCTCTCGGAGAATCTTGGGCTCTCCAGCTGTTTTGGTCTTGGCCTCTCTGCTGAATAATCTAACTAACCACTTTGCTTCTAACACCCCTGGCTTCCAAACTCACCTTGTGCATAAGGCAAGCCCTGGGGTAAGGTAGAGGGGTGGGAAGGGGGTGAAAGGGTGGTTGGGAGCCCCTCCTGGGGTCTCTGATTTCTGGGAGGGGTATTGTGTTTCTGTATTACTTCTAACTTGTATATTTCTGTAAATATTCCTGTATAGTATGTATATCTCTGTTTGTATGTTGTGCGAAGTTGTAAATAGAGCTTCAGTCCTTAACTTCCAGCTGGCTGAGTCTAGTCTGGGTGATTTTATAAAGGGGGGGGGGGGGGGGGGGGGGGGGGGGGGGGGGGGGGGGGGGGGGGGGGGGGGGGGGGGCGAACTCCCAAACCATCACACATAGTCACTTCTACCCAGTCTGTCAGTACTTGAGCTAGAGGATCAGCTCCCCTGGATCAACCTTTACATAGTCTAGCTAACAATATTTGTCTTCTAGCTCTTTATTTTAAGTGATATTTAATCTGGCATGGCTGAGTGATTGCTGCTGAAGGAGTTTAGCTGATTGGTATTGCATTTTAAAAATATTTCCTCCCCTCAGATACCTGCTTTAAGGATCCCCAGTGCTTTGCCTTAAAGTTATAGCTATAAATTTACTTTCACTTAATTATTGTCATAACTGCTTCAGTGGATTAAGAGACTGCACCTAATGTGATATGTTTGGATTTTAATAACTCAGTTGTTACTTCATACAAATTTCTGTTTAAAACCCCAAAGTCCCTGCTGGTTTAAATAGGGCCATGGGTGTGTGGATTGGCAGCTGGCTGAAACATTTTGCATAAAGCTAGTGCATAGACATGGGGAAGGCTACCGGTGGAGAGCTGCCAGGATCAATTGCAGGACTTAATTGAAGTTCATTGCTGATTGAGAAGATGTTAAACAGAACGTTAATGAAATTTGCAGCTGATACTGGATTGGAAGGCACTGGAACAGCAATGAACAGAGTGAAATGTAGAAGGCATCAATGACCATTAGAAAAATGAGCGGAATATCTGCTAAGAATTGATTTGGTTTAGGAAAGACAAGAGCAAGTTAGTATTTCTAAAAGGAAATTAGCATATGTAACACTGAAAAAGGAAGAGAAAACTTGGAGGCAGAAATGCTGTCACTGGATATCTCATGGCAGATCAAATACTCTATTTCTGTGTATTTTGGCCATCAAAAAGGCTGTAATTCTTAGGAGTGTGTCTGAAAACTCTTTCCTGAGCAGGATGTTAACTCCTTTTAAACAGTGGCTTGGCCTGTCCCAGTGCCAGGAGCACACCAAGAGCAGGTGTTGGTTTAGTTCCTCTCTATCTGGCATATTTGCCAAGATTCCCATCTGTGGAAGGGCAACGATGCCCAAATCGGTTGCAAGTTGTGGGGGCTTTAGGGCAAGGCTGTGTGTGAAGTTTGTGACTCTGTCTGTCAAACAGCAATGTTAGTTGAATAGCTGATTGCAAAGAGGGCTATCAGTTATTGATCTCTCTTTCGCTAGGAAGTTACATTTTAATCAATGTTCCTCTTTCCTGCAGCTCTGCAGCAAATATCAACCTGCAGTCTGTACCTAGGACAAACTCAGATTTAGTTCTGTTAGTTCTCTGCTTGTATAGAACCACCACAACACGGAGCTAAGGCTGCAGACTTGCAGCAGATGTTCTCCCATAAGCAATGCCTCCTGTCACCCGCAAGTGACAAGTGTTGCACGCAGAATGGGCCTGGCATTTTTTCACTGAAAACCATAAAGTGTATTTTTCTGATATCCAAACTTTGTTTCTGTCTATCTTCAGGATAAACTTTCTTCTGCTTCACCTGCAGTCAGTACCAGAGCAAGTAATGTTTCTTGCTATCAGGAATCAGTGCATAGTAACTGTGCTTATTAAAACACTTACAGACATGGAACTAACTCTGCTTTAGAATCCCTTTTTTGTTTTTTCCGTCAGTCTTCCCTGGTCATTCAGGACATAAAGTCAACCGAGAACCTGTTTTATCCATAGTGGCTTCCAGATATTAGAAGGCAGTGCTCATATTCTGCAAGCTCACACAAAAATCAGACTGGGGGAAATCATAGAATGGTTTGGATTGGAAGGGATTTCCAAAGGTCATCTACTCCAATCTCCCTGGAGTGAGCAGGGTCATCCTCCACTAGATCAGGTTGCTCAGTGCCTGGTGGAGCTTGACCTTGACCTTGAAATGAAACTTACATTTGTAAAACAGATTATACAACCTGACATGATTTTGATCTCCTTCTGCTTCCTTCATGTACTGCCCATGTAGCTCGAGTGGTTCAGTAATTGGTTGTGTTTTCCTTTCTTTTTGAAGAATGGAAAAATGACAGTGAATGTTTTATTTCTGGATTTGTCTAGCTACTTAGTGGCTAGAAATGTTCCTACCTAACTTGAAAACAGTACTGCTCCTGAGGTCCATGTAGTCACTTCTCAATCTTTCTGATGCAAGAGGAACTAGAGATGTACATAGATGTACATAATGCCTAGGTAATATAGAAGTCTGTTTCTGGCTGGTTGCAAACTCTTGCACAGTATCATCTATAGTGTACGTTTCTATGAGTTGAAAACTTTTATTTGAGCACCAAGGCCTCATGAGAAATTCAATGGAAACACAAAAATGCTTGGAGTTAGGCATGTCCTGTTTCTTGTGCTCTGTGGTGTACTTATGGGCAGGTGGTGGAATCTCTATGTGCTTGTAGCAGTATTAACTATCCAGTAAAATACAAACATTATCAAATCAGGAGCTGGATGGCTGTACTCTGGGAGCAACCAAGTTGTTTTTCTGATGGCAGTGGAGGTGGTATTTTCAGTTTCCTTCACTGGCTGCTGGTAATTAAACTTCTAATCAACCACAATGTTCCTGGAAGATTTTAATTACATTTGCTTTTTCTAGGCTGTTTTGATATCAAGTGAACTTTTAAAAAGCCACAATCATCTTCCACAGAACTAAAAAGGAATTGAAATTCTGCCACGTGATTTTTAGCTGACATTTTGATAATTACAGAGAAGAAGCTACATTGAAAATACTGCCAATGTTGAGTGCCAGAGTCTGAGACTGTCCCTGTGCAGTGCTCTCACATTAGACCTCTGGAGCTGGGCACTGCTCTGCAGAGCCTTGCTGCAGAGATGCCCCTAGCCAGAAAGGAAAGGAGGGTTTGGCTGACAGGCAGAAATGTCTTCATCAGAGTGGTGACTGCTGTCTGCAGCCTGGCTGTGGGTGTGCCACGGCTGTGCTGCCTCTCCTACAGCTGTACTTCTGAATTCAGCACATTAGAAAGTTTGGTCATCTCTCATGGAAATAACCGCATAAGGACAGAGAAACTTCTGCAGAGAGATTGGGTGAATAGTGAGAGGTTTTGTTGGAGTTTTTGCACTCAATTACTGTATCAAATGCAGATGGTGTAGCTGATGGCATTGCAATTCTGACTCTCTTACGTTCTGTTCTGTCTTGTTGTCCTCTGAAGATACAGAACATAGGTTAAAAGTAAACTGATGTTCTGAGTCTGAGGTACCTCACCCTAATAGGAGCATTTAAGAAACACTCCCACAGGACTGATCTTGAAATATAACCATGGGCCTACTGGATGGGTGTTTTGATGGGCACTTTCGTGGTATTGATCAAGCTTCCTGCACTTCTGATACAGGCAACTCTCCAGGAAGTTTCTTGAACTGTTGTGATCTTTTCTACATCCATTCCTATTTGATAAGCCAAAAAACTGTTAACTGGCTAAAAGCTGATGCTATAGACACAAAAGGATAGGAAAGACAATCTGTCTAATCTAGCAGAGTGTCTACCTGATATTTTGGATGCTAAGATGTAATGATTTTTTCCTTTGTGACAAAATATTATAGAGACAGAGGTGGGTTTGGTTTCTGTAAACATGAAGGCTTTGTTGTCATTTGTGAACAGAAGAAAGCAAAGTTGCATCTGTTATTTATTTGTTGATGCTTTCAGCTTGGTCTGGGTAAGTGATGTAAGTAGCAAACCAATATAGAACTACTATACTGAAAGTCAAGGTGAAGAAAAAACAAACAACAACTTAAAAAACATATAGGCAAAGTTAACAGCCCTATCCAGCAGCACTCTTGCTATATTGGATGTACTGATCCCAGCATTCCTGGACCTGGAAAGGTCTCTACCTCATCAACAAGTCCAGATATTTTGCAGTTAAATCAGCAATAAGCTCTAATATTACAGAAAAGGCAAGCCATGTTGGTTTGTTGTTTGTTCAACAGCTCATCAGCAACGGGACAAATTCAGGTTACAGCACTTAACTAGGCTGTAGGAAAATTATATTAATGACCAAAAATTAAAGGGAAGTATTAATTGCACTGAATAATTGTGGTACAACTGAAGTTGCTTATTCTTGACCTCAAAATAGCAATGAAGCTGTGATACAACATCTAGTTAAAGTCTTTCTACCTCCCAGGGGGAACAATTAGGAAATATTACAACTGAAATAGCTCTCTGAGTTCTTTGGCATCACCATCATTAAACAGAAAGTGAGAGCGAATATTTGATTACATATGAAATGGAAGGGAAAATATGGTCTGTTCCAGCATTGCTGATGCTCAGGAATCTCTTCACAGGAAAGTGAAATATCTCTGCCTGGTACTTCAAATTCAGCCTTCAGAAAGGTTTGAATGAGTGGAGGTATCAAATGTAATTACAAAAGAAGGATCAAAAGATCAAAGGACAACAATGATCACAATGCAGGAGAAGACTGCAAAGCAAAGCTGAAAGGAGAAAGAAGACTGTAGAAAAAGTTAAAATCAAAATTTTTGAGGCACAAAAGGAACAAGAGGTCACTGAAAAATTCAGCAAGGCTTCAAGCAACTTACTGAAAAAAGCAACAGACATTTCTTGGAGGGGTTTGATGAATTTTCAGCCTCAGTACTCACCTGGAAAGATGCAGGTCAGGCACCAGAAAGTCATAATCCTGCCATGACAAGGGGAGGAAATGCTGGAGGAAATCATGCTCACCTAGGGTCAGCCAAAATGTTACGACCCTGTGATGCCTTCTGACAATCCAGAAAGGCAGCTTTCATGAAGTGATTGCCTAATGAACTTCAGACAAGCCAAGGATCATGTAATTTAAAATAATAAAAAAAATAAATTTAAATCCTCCTCTCCTATTTTTTCTGTCATTCTGAGTGCACTCTTTCTCCCTGCCCCAATTCTATAGTTAATGTGCTGTTACCCTTTACGGGCAAGTGTGATTGGAAGAGACTGCAGGCAATGCCTGGCTTTGGCCAACATGGGTATTTTATCACACTCATGCTCCCAACTGATGCCCTATAGCTCAGTCCCGTACTTCTCCTTCCATCTGCCTTTGATATGTGTTGAATTCCACTTTCTTTGCAATGTGACCCTGGACACAGAGTACAAGTCCAGCATAGTAAGCACCAGAAATACTGAGAATAGGTAGCTTAGACCTTGTCCTCTAGATTGAGCACAAGACAAAGATATCTGGATGCTGATTAGAAAGGGAGAAAAGATTTGCCACTGGTGTTATGTGAAATGTGGAGGCATTTATTCATGAGTAGAATTTATCTAAAATGGTTTCAAGTTTGCTACCTGTAGTGGTTCATTCACTTATGGGATTTACTTTCTAGAGCCCGACCTCTTCCTTTCCCATCTCCTGAGCTGATGTCAGCAACCCACAGTGACAGGGCATGTGAGTGCTCTATGGAAAACAGCTGTTCTCAGCAAAGTCTTCATGCTCACTGCCCATGAATTCCTGTAACTTCAAAAAGAGAGAATCCTTGCTCTTGAGTTCCTTTTCAGGTCTATGAAATGGCACAGGACATATATTCTATCCCTTTTTAAATGTTACTCTTGTTGGATTGGTTGTAAAGATGGAACCATTTGAAACTCATGTGCTGCTGATGATCCCTGATACTCCTGCCTGGACCAGCTATTTTCATGTGTGAATGCCAGTCTATGTCTTGCTAATATAGAATCATAGAGTCATAGAATGGTAAGGTTGGAAGGGACCTCAAGGATTATGTAGTTCCAACCCCCTGCCATAGGCAGGGGCATCTCTCACTAGTACAGGTCACTCAAGGCATAGTTAGTATCAATTAGCATAAGCAAGGTTGCTGAATGCCATAATTTAAATGCTAGGCACAACTATTTTGCCCATGACAGGAAGGTATGAAAAATAATGTTACCAAATATTTGCAATCGAGAAACAAGGGAGAAATTGCTCTTGAATGGCTATGAAACAGCCAGAACATGAGTCCCAATGCTTTAGATTTATGGTGCACAGTTCTCCGAGCAGCATGGATTTGCAGCCTGAAAGGTTTTCCTGTTTGCCAAGATGAAAAAAAAAATGAAATTATGAGGAATGCTTTTCATTACTGCTTTTTATTTTTACTTTTTTCCTGCTGCTGCAAAATGTTTCATGTTGCAGCTTTACAGCCTCTGTCCCATTAAGCTGATGTGTACAGTAGACATGAGTGTAAAAGGCCTTTTGGACCTGGCTCTTCTTTCAAACACAGAAATTCAGCAGTAAGGTCAAACTTAGCCCTGACACAAGCACTTCTCCAGCAGCTCAGTGCTGAAAGAGCTATTCTTGGGATCTATACAGCATTCAGATCCCAGTCTAGTCAAACTTCTAATTCAACACAAAGCTGCAGACAGCTGCGTCACATATTTTGGACGAGGAACTAACTCCATGTGTATACATTATGCAGCACTGTGGGTATGTAAACATAAAGCAGAGCTGCATGTCTACTGTCTGGTACTATGAGCATCTGGGCAAGAGCTCTGCTTACAAGGGTAAGCCTGCAGCTGGCTGAACGCATATGCTCTTCTGTGCCCTGTTTCTACAGCAGTGACCATTAAGTGTGTTTAGGTACATCTTAAGCACTTAGCAAAGCATAATCTAAATTTCAATTTGGGATCCAAATCTTTCTCTTCATGGAAAAGGCAGCAAGGAGAAAACTAAGATACATAAGACATTTGTTATGTGCAAATGTGTTTGTGAAATGAACATTGAAGACCTGTGCAAAAACCCTATAGAATACACTCAGCTTCCGTGGGACACTTCTCCAATTTCAGCATTTTTTTAAATTACCACTTTCACTGCCCCAGAATATATCTCATAGAATTTGGCCAATGCTGGTGAAACACTGATCTCTTTTCTCCTTCATTTCTATTTTCCCTTCTCTTGTAATTGGAAAAAAATTCCTACTTATCACCGAGCATGTTTTGGTTAGCTTGCCAGGCCCAAATCGGAAGGGCAGGAAATGTCAGAGGTTTGCAGAAGGTGTTTTATTGTAAGTTGTTAGGTGAGTCTTGGATTTATGTTCCTGGAGTGCTTCGATATCAGGAACAAAGAATTACTTTATTTGTGTTTTTTTTTTTTTTTTCTCCTGCTATTTCTTACAACAGCGAAGCCAGTGACTCCGCTATGATCAGAAACTGTGAACCTTTATTCCCTTTCTCTGGTACTGCTTCTTGCACTTAGAATCTTTTTATCTTTTCCCATTGAGGGCACAGAAAATACTAGACTTTCTCATTTAGATGCATTAAGGAGAGAAGGTGATGTGTGTTGACGTTTATAAAAGGTTCTGTAGTTTGAACATCACAGGGAAAAGAATAACTTCATGCATAATAATTTTCTACGTTTGCCCACTTAGGGTTTGCAGTTTTAACTTGGGGCTGATGTGTGCCTGTTCTCTCTGCACATACAAGTGACCTGCAGTTTGCATTCACTGGTTGTGCAGGGGGTCAGCCGATCCCCAGAGGCTTTGGTAAACCTAGAGAGTTGGAGACAGACGCAAGAGCTTGGACCTCCTCGGTCCCTGGGGCCCTGCAGAACCTGTTGCCCAGGGATGGGAATGCAGCAACCACAGTCGTGGACCAACCTGCACCATTTAGATTCCTGACAACTGGTTTGTGCCAGGGCTCTTCCCACTAGATTAATGAAATCTTGTTGACAGTCTTCAGAGCTCACAAAAGAGGATTGCTGAAGATTTGCTTCCTATAAGTCTGCTATTAATTTTTTTGCTGTCGTTCCTTTGGCAAGAATTAAATCTAAATCAAGGAATAAGTCTTCTATAGAAGCCAAATGGAGGAGACCTGGAAAAAAACCAAAGTGCTGACTGGAATTTACAGATCTGTGCCTGATGAGAGGTTATTCATCAACTTTATGAGGAAATTTCCAATGCTGTAGTCATCCAGCAGTTTAATGTATGCCCCACGCTATGGCAGAGGCGTGGCTTTGTTCCACTGAGAGGCATTCCCAGTTACATTCTGCCACCTGCAGAGATGCAACGATTCCCACTATGGATTAGCAGCAGGGTTTTGCTGAGGAGGGGGTCTATGGAAGAATAATTGCTTACCTATTGTCCAGCACAGCAGTAAAAGGCTGTCTACCTTGCAGGAGCACCACACAGCCAGACAGCAGCTGGCTAACTATATGCTGTGGCAGATAATCGGTTTGCCCAGAGAAGATTAGTGCCCACTTCTGGTGTATGTGCAGTCTCTGTGTTGAAATTAGTCTCCCTTAACAAATATCAGAGGTTTACATGTTACTTGCACTAATTAGCATGGGTCAGCTTCTTAGGCTATAGGAATGCTCTGGGTGCTGCCCTAGAGGTTGGCAGGAAGACAAAATTAACAGTACCATTTTGTTTGTGGAAAAGGCACCTGATGGACAAGGCATAAATTCTATTTACTTTAGGCATTTATTTCAGGGAAAAAAAAAACAACTCTAACCTATATGTATCTGTTTGGGGGCTATGCATGAACTCTGAGAGCATTTGACTGACTCCTCTGTGTGTGGGGGAAATCAGCCCAGCTTCCTAAAGCAGCCTCATGTCCTTCCTTCAGCAGAGGGTTTAACCTTGGTAGCACAGCAGGGACTGAAAACACCTCTGACTGGACAAATTAAAAATAACATAGATATTCTGACCTGAATATCTGCATTGGAGTTTTGGGTCTATTTGCTTTAGTTTGGATTATTGCATAAACCAGTGAACTGCCAGCCATGGAAGTGATGCCACGGTTTGTCTCAGAGCTGTCTACACTCTGTCATTGGTACATTTTGAAACGGAATATTTTTAATTAGTTAATAACTCCAGAGATTATCTGCGTTGGTGTATTGGACGGAATCTGGAAATAACTGTCAGGGATGATATGATTTGGGGAGCACTTCAGCACCAAGATGAAAGTTATTATATAATTGTAATAATAATAATTCAGCCCACCAGCTAGCATTACAGGAATGGCATCTATCCCTTTTATTGGAAGCATTCCTCATCTGCTGAAACCTTAATGGGAATTCTCTCACGTAAATTAAGTTAAGATGGAGTTACAGATGAAAATACTCACTGGTTCTGCTGACAGAAACACACTACAGGGACACACTGTAAAATGTAGGGACCTCCAAATCTGTCAAGACTTTTGATTGTCTTAGTGTACTTTTTATATCCTATCTCAGTAGTTCTACCATTTAATAATTCAACTGAATCTAGATAAATGCTATCTGCTTAAGAAACAGATATTCTGACCCTCACTTTCCTGTAAGAAATCCCCTTTTTCAACTCTTTTTTTCGTGCTTAAAGGAAGGTAGGATTTCAGGTTTTCACCAGTCTTGAAAACATTTTTTGACCATGTTACCAATTTTAAATGAGCGACATGGTTTAGTGGTAGACTTAGCTGTGTCAAGTTGATGGTTGGACTCCATGTTCTTAGAAGTATTTTCCAGCCTTGATGTTTCTGTAATTCTATGTACAAATGGAATATTCTCTTATTTAGCATATTTTTCACCTGATGTGATTTAACCTGACACGAACTGAATTTACCTAGAGGTGTCTAGTGGCTGCTCTTGTTCTTTTTCACAAGACCCTATGGTAAGAGTGAAATGTGAAACAAAAATAGCTGGTTAACTCTTCACATTAGTTACCCAGCGGTGTGTGCATCTGCTCAATGACCTAAATTAAACGTGGTTAGTCTGGCACATTTCTTTGAAGTGCACTAAAGCAAAAGGGAAGGAGAAATCCAAGATCATCTGAACATCTTCTTCTCCCTGAAATAAAGGCACTGCCTGTAGAATCACTTGGAGTCAATTTATCAGTCATCTATGGAAATAGTTAATGATTAAAAATTGCTTTTTCTTTCTCAATGAGTCCTCTTTGACCAGTATCACAAGACAGAAATGGAACTGGCTGTTAACCTGGATTGACATTTATTGTTCATGTCCCTTATACAGTTTTGACATATTCCTTTTAATGCTTCTGGGAACAAAGCCCCACTGAATCCTGTCTGTCACTCAGCTTGCTCAGTTTGCACATTCAGATAGTGTTGAGCTACTACTGGGGGTGTGAGACAGGGAGCAAGTACATGCCACACTCAAGCATTGCCTGTCTCAGCTGTTGGGAGAGATGTCCTTGTCATTATGCACAATACCAGGATCTTTTTCTCTGTTTGGTTGCAATACACATCACGCTGAGCCTGCCGATGTAGATGGGCACTTTCTCTGTTTGGAGAGACTGGGGGTACAATGGAAATGCTCATGTACTAAAACAAAAGGGTGCCTGACAAAGATTTGGGTGAGTTGCATGGATCTGATACTTGGTGTTGGCTGCTCGATGTCCCCTCTGGTGTTCTTAGCAGCCGAGTACCTGTTTTCTGTGTATTGTCATCGCTACTGTCATTGCCATCACTGAGACAAGGCCTTCAAACCTCCTCTTGTTCTGTGTGACAGATGACTTAATACATAGTATTCACATCTAAATACTACTCTTTTTGGTATGGTTGCCACATGCAGCAGTAGTGTCCTGATTCTCAGCCTTCTTTGTGGCTTGATGGTTTTGGCTTATACTCCTTGGAGTTTCTGCTTCATCTTGAAGTTTCCCATGTATGAATTTGATGATTTTGAAAAACCAGACTTCACTTGGCACGATCTTCAAAGACATTTCATGGGTAATAGATGGTTTTCATTGCTGTAATATGAGCGTTTTCATCCTCAGGCATTACTGTAACGGTATCCTGAGAACATAAGGTTCCTCTTGATGCCTGCATGTGCAGTCTTCTCCTGGGCATCCTTGGCTGTGCCAGGTGCTCTCCTCCTTGGAGCACTGTGGCTCTGCAGCCTGCTTTTAGGACTGATCACCCTGTCCTTCCTCTCTCAACTTGATATTGTTATGGAATTATTCCAGATTTTCCATTTCCTTATCACTAAACCCCACTTGTTAGTTTTCCTTGTCAAAGGCTTGTGTTATGGTGAGATGCTCAACCTTCTCTTATTCCTACTTCCTGGCCTCTCTCTATGCCATCCCTTCACCAGACAGGTTCACATCACTGGTGTCTGCTACTTTACTTTTTGTTCTAGCACACTAATGCTGTTGGTCTGCTCTGATCATCTCCTGCCTGCCTTGCTTTCTGCGTAGCTGAAGTTTATTGTCACCTTTACTGGCCTGAGCACTGTGTCCCGCTGCCCATCTCTCAGCATTTGCTCTCTCACTGTCAGTCGTGTGCCAGAACCACCACCTCAGAGCATCCCTCTTCTCCTGCCCTCAGGCATTTCTCCATGCCACCCTTTGGGCAAGTGCATTGCCTGGGCTTTTTGTCTCTCTTCAGTTTTTTTTATGTGGAAACAGTCTGCCCCTATTTACAGAAGAAATACTCCAACCAAAGATATAAACCAGTTATCTACCTCATGTTTTGTTGAAGTTGTCATTAGAGATAAGTACTCCCTTTGTGAGCTCTCAGCTACCTGTTTTTGAGTGTGACACCCTTAGGGCAAATATTAAGCCTGCTCTGTGGAGTTCTGTCTAGTTTTATTACTGCAGCAAAGAAGAACCTGTAGACAATAAAGCACTTCTGTTTTCAGCTCCCACTGCCTTGCCTCATATAGGATGAGGAAGGCCTTATTCTTTTTCTGTTCCCTGTGAGTAACGAACAGGTATGACCATGCTTACCTGTGTACAGCTGCAGCAGTGTTCTGGAACTTTCAGGAGAAAAGACCAGAGAAGGGATATGTGATCTTGATTTCAGGAGACCAATGTTTGTCTGCTTGCAGTGGTACACAAAATGCCAGCTCCATTCTTTGGTGGCAATAAGTGACCATTGCCTTTTGTTTGTATTTGCATAGCTATGTTTACTGTAGACTGGAAAGCAAGTAGCTTTCCAGCAGTTCAATATTGTCACTGCTGTATCATGAAAATCTAGATGATCCCAAAGCTTTATGCCTCATCTATTCTATCTAATTTCCCAGCATTATCATTCACTGCCTTTCATATCATGATAAATATATTTCCATCAAAATGGAAGGGAGGACCTCTAGCTTTTAAACTCTGACAAAGCTAGCTAGCGTGAGAATTTGCTTTGGGCCTGGAGAGGTGCAGTAATGAATCTTTTAATAGCTCCTGTTCTGTTCCCTTGTTCTCACAGAGTGCAAAAGATGTCTTTGAAAACTTCCCCACTTATTGTAATGGCTCATGAGTGGAGAGAAAAGGAGGATGAAATCAGGCTCATGTCTGTTGCTTTTTTGAAATAAACCTTTAAACCTTTGCAAAAAAAAAAAAAAAA
>VWYK01109146.1:38877-77621 GCA_013399775.1 Semnornis frantzii
AAAAAAAAAAAAGTGCTGGGGCTGGGGGGGAAGTATGTGGTGATTTCTGACCTTGCAACAACCTAGAGAGGGAAGACCCACTATGTCCTTACATTGATGAAAAGGTAAATTACGGCTCACAAAGGTCCCCAAACAATTTTTACAAGTGTAGAGCAATAAAAAGCTGCTTCATCTTGATTAAGCTGGTTTCCAGTAGCAGAGCAGATTGTCCCATGCTGCTTCAGTCTATCCCTAGACTGCAGTGGCTGTGTGTATTGCCAGGTCAATGGACTTAGCTCTCTCCTTCCTGCTTGGAACTGGGATGGTTTCAGGAAGTTAATAATATAGATTTGTAGTAAAGAAACACACCTTGAGTGTACTGGTTAGTGTAAAAGAAACCTTATCAGTCTAATCAAATAATTATTTTTATTTTTAATAATAGCAGATAATCCAAAAAAAGCAAAATTATGACAACTACTGTGAGAGAAATGCTGCTCTCACCCTTTGGCTTCTTAGTGTCCTGCAGGTTGAGTCTTTGAGCAGCTGCACTACAGAGACTTCTCAGCATCCCAAGCTCTATGCACATGGTCATAATGGTGACAACAACTTCTTCTCAGTGTCCAGATGGAGCTAGTTTATTAATTTCCTACCACGCTCTTTCACCTTGGTCTTCCTTAGCTAGTCTATGGCTGTGTGGAGTGCTGCTGCCTGAAGCCTCAGCAGGCAGCTGACCTGAAGGACAAGTTCTTTAGTGGTGCAGAGGGGAACATTTGCTGTTCCAACACAGCAGGCTTAGATGTGTTCTCTGGAACTTCTCACCCGTGCAGGCAGTGGCTACTGCAATCAGGCAGGTCATGGCTCAAGAAGGCTTCTGACAGGCCATTTGCAGAGCCTTGGGTTTAGGGTCAGGCAAAGCACTTGGCAGAGGCTGTTCTGCCACAGACAGCTGAGGGTTACAACTGGTTAAAAATTTGCTAAGCAACAGAAAGTCATCTCATTCTCTTAGAAAAGGAACATTTCCCTTTTTGATTCTGATTTTGTTAATTTTTTTATTTATTTATTTTATTTTGTTTCCTCCAGATAGCCAAGTCTCAGTGTCTCATGAACTGCTTTAAAAGAGCTGGAAGAGAGGGCAGGAGCCTGTGGGCAGATCTTGTGCACAGGCAGCATCTGCAAAGAGGCTGCTGTGTCACTGCCTGTGCATTTGATTCCTGTCTCCTGCTCCCCCCTGCCTGCCTTCCTTCATGGAGGAATCCATGCCTAGAGTATCGCAGGAGCAACTGCATTCCTGCTGATGAGGGACTCAGCTTGTAGCTGTGGCTGGAGGTGGTTTCATGCCAGACCACTAAGGAGTAATTGGGCTTGTGTCAGTGGGTCCAGTGGACTCAGCTGAAAGTAGAGAACTGGCATTTCTATGTCACTGCTTATGTGGCATCATCCCAGCACTGTCCTTTTTCTGGTATGCTCTCACTGGCTTGTCATAAGGACTAGGTTTACGGTTGGATTCAGAAAAGCAATAGCTGCTCAGGTGAGCAGAAGGTCACCTCTGCCTTAAACTAAAGCACCCCTTGCTGGGTGACAGTAAAATGCTTACCTGAAACAAATATTAGTTACTGGAATATGAAAATTGAAATTCCTTTAGTTTTAAGCATATAAAAAGAAACTATGCCAAATGCTGCCTAGATCTCATTCCTAAAATAGCCATAAGGGAAAAGGAATCAGTCACTTCCAACTTATTTAGGCTTCTTAACAGAGAACTTTCTTGGAGCCACTCTCTGATAGATAGAGTGATTGACAAGGGCTTGCTATAAAGAGGCAGCATTCAGGTTTTATTCGAGTTCCTGTTATGCAGATGCTCCTTGCTGTACTTGGGGAGACAAAAATAACACATCAGATGGAATTTCACCAATGCCCTAAACTTTAAAATACAACTATGCCTGAGGCATTCCCTCACTAGTCCTACAGATGGGCGTTGTGTAGGAGGGGATGCTGATCAACCAGAGATTAGGTCCTTAGATACTGCCCTTAGGGAGGGTGGCTTTTTCTGGCAGTGGTCCACATTTCTGCGTGGTGAAAAATGCCAACCTCCCCCTTTGCTTCCCTGTATAGGCTGACAAAACCACCAGAAATGCATAGTTCAGAGTGGATATAATACAAGTGTGATCCGGCTCCATTTCACACCAGTTGCTGTCTCCAGTGGGAAGAGGACCTGATCCTACCAGGGAGCAGAGCTGTGCCAGTCCTGTGACCTCAATCCCAGGATATTTCCATTCCATATCAGTACCTGTTACCTGTGATACGATCCCTAATTGAAGATGCTGTGTTTGCATTTATTAAAAGTAATGAACTACTTATTTTGTCTAAACCTGACTGCAACCAACAAATAATCACCTCAACCACAATCACAGAACCAGGTTGGAAAAGACCTCTAGGATCATCAAGTCCAACCTACCACCTAACCCTTCTAATTAACTAAACCATGACACTAAATACCTCCTCCAGCCTCCTTTTAAACATCTCCAGCGATGGTGACTCCACCACCTCTCCAGGCAGCCCATTCCAATGCCAATCACTCTTTCTGTGAAGGACTTCTTCCTAATGTCCAACCTAAACCTGCCCAGTTTGAGACTGTTCTCTTGTTCTGTCACTGGGTGCCTGAGAGAAGAGACCAATCCCTGCCTGGCTATAACCTCACTTCAGGTAGTTGCAGAGAGCAATGAGCCTCCCCTTCTCCAGGATGAACACCCCTAGCTCCCTCAGCCTCTCCTCACAGGACTGTGCTCCAACCTCCTCAACTGACTTGGAGCCCTTCTTCTGGAAATATCTAAACACCTCAACATGTCTCTTGAATTGATGGTCCTGGAACTGGACACAGGACTCAAGGTGTGGCTTAACCAGTGCTGAGTACAGGGGCAGAATGACTTCCCTGGTCCTGCTGGCCACACTATTCCTGATCCAGGCCAGGATGCCATTTGCCTTCTTGGCCACCTGGGCACACTGCTGGCTCATGTTCAGTTGCTTGTTGACCAGTACTCCCAGGTCCCTCTCTACCTGACAGCTCTCCAGCTACTCTGTCCCCAGCCAATGTGGGACAGTGTCTGTCTGCTTTGCTCTGATGTTTCAAAGTCTCACAGATACTTACTAAAAGCAAAAGTGTAGAGTTAGGAGGTGGAAAAAGTCAGGAAGAGGGTCAGTGAACAATACTAGTTCTGTTAGTAGACAGAATTTATTACAAGATGGTATACTGTATGGTGGTAGTAAAAGATGGAATAGATGGAATGGGGGTTAATTGCTAGCAGACAATAATGCTGGGTTAGCGGTGGCCTGTGGGGATACATCTGCCCTGCCCATCTAGCTCAGGAGATCAGCACCCGGCTGAGTGCTTGGCCAAGTTATGTATACAGGCTTCTCTTGGGGCAGAGGTGTGCCCTGGGGAACACTTTTCAGCTGTTGCTGTATCCATGTGTGCCCAGGTTCCTGCCCATTACCTGGATGAAACATTCATGGCCCTTTCCCACAAAAGTCTCTCTTCTCTTTGGCAGTGACATCTGGGATGTGCTGGGACCATCACCCAAGTCATTGGTGATGTGACCCCAGCCACAGGGAAGTGGCTGGATTTAGACATGGTGCAGGCATCACAAAACAGTACAGACCTTCAGCTCTGCAAGCAAAGGTTTGAGAGCTATGTGAGTGCTGTGCTGAGGCAGCCCCGTGGTATGCAGCTGAGAGTTCTCACTGCATGGGCAAGTGAGCAGAGACTGGGTCTGGAGCTCTGGAAATCACACCAGGGCTGCAGTCAGGTTTGGCACAACACAATATCTCATTTCCCCAACGTACTTTTGATCCTCTGATAGCAGCTTCATCCAGAATGCTGGCTTAGGTACTCACACAGCTAGTACTGTGCACTGCACCATCACAGTCAGAGCTCAGTCTTCATCTTGTCTCTTTGTCTCTAAAAATATACATCTCCTCATATAGAGGGTGGCCATCAGCGCTTGTTGTCTTGACCATTATCTCCTAGGCTGATAAATTTGGGTGATCATCTTTGGAAGAAAGACAAATCCTGCTTGCTGTGGCAAATACTCTAATTCAGTAGTGTTTATGGTGCTTCTGTTCCTCTGAGGTCTTGATTTTTGGCTGTGAGAGAAAGCAGCTGCTTTTGAGCTGGTGATCTAGGATTCTGTGCTCATCTGCCCAGGCACAGACATGGTCCCTCCTCTTGTCCCTCTTCCTCTGTATCTGAACCACACTAACAAAGCTATGTAACCATTTATCCCCATAATTTCATAGAGGTCTGCCAATACTGCTTTCCAGCCAAGACAAATCTTTTTTGCTTTCAAATTGCAAAGAAAACTGAGTATTCACATTTGCCCTCCGCCTTCATACACTGTGCTATTTCAAGTAAACAAGAGTGCAGCATCAGGGGTGCAATTTTATCTTCCTAAATTACTTTTTTTGTGGGACAGCCTAATCTGTTGCTTCCAGACTGAGCTCTTTCTGTGTGGGTGGGATCCAGCCTATGTCAGGAGGAATGTTGAATCCAGCTACATTCTAGGTGCTTTTTTCTGAAAACAGTTGTGGTGAGGTGGGTGTCAGTCTCTTCTCACAAGTCACAAGCAACAGAACAAGAGGAAATGGCCTCGAGTTGTGCCAGAAGAAGTATAGGTTGGATATTAGGAAAAATTTCTTTTCCTGAAAGGCTTGTCAAGCCCTGGAACAGGCTGCCCAGGGAAGTGGTGGAGTGACCATCCAGGGAGAGATTTAAAAGACCTGTAGATGTGGTGCTGAGGGTTATGGTTAAGTGGTGGATCTAACAGTGCTGGGTTTAATGATTGGACTTGATGGCCTTAAAGGTCTTTTTTTTTTTTTTACCTAAATGATTCTATGATAAGCCATGCAACTCTTTGCAGCTCCTAGGTTCATAACAGTTTTTCTCAGTCAATGAATCAACTGATTTGTGGTTTTGCAAGTGGATAATGTTTGGGATCTACTACTTCTTGAATTCTGCTAGGAACAGCTTTGCCTGGATTTGAGATGTCTTGTAGATATCAAACCTGGGAGCACAGGACAGGGAGCACAGTGCCCCCTGGCAGCCTTTGCTTGTCATGGTAGGATACATTTAGCTAAATGTCAATAGAGGAGTCCCGAGGTGTCAATGAGATCCACTCCTGCAGGCAGGCAGGACCACTGGGTGAAGACTTGATGCAGGCATGACCATTCAGTCGAAGCACAGCTCCTGGCCCAAGAACCATGGAGGTTCCATCATGGCACCTATGTCCAGTAAGGGTATTAATGTATTACCGAGGTGGCAAAGGGAGGGCAAACTCAGCCTGTCAGACAGGGGCCCTGTTATTTCTCTCTTTGATTCCTGTTTGCATGATAAATGACACAACCAGGCACGTTCTCACCTGCTGGCTTTTCCCATCTTTGCAAACATGGTATGAAGCAACCACCATTGCATGAGGTCACATCTGCCATGGGCTCTGGTCACCCTCTAGCCTTTGTTGTGTGCCCAAATATCAAGAACAGTGATTTTTCACATTCACACTGCATCCTATATCATATTTTAATGTGTAAACACAAATAAAATATTCATAAAATATAAATGTTTTAAAATAAGAGAGCTTAAGGATCTCGTACAGCTTTTTAGTGCCTTGTGAAGTTCCACATTAGTCTGAAGGACCCACATCTGGATCTGGGTGACTGGAGAAGCCTGTTTTGTCCAGGGGTTGTGGGATCGCAGCCATGGCTAGCCTGGGTGAGGAATTGTGGGGAGCCAGGGAGTGTAGAAGAAGACAGGCCAGGCTTCCCCAGTGGTGACCACAGCAGCACCGTGTGCCCCAGGGCCCAGGCACTTTGCATCCACTTGCAAATGGATGCATTTCAGTTCTGAACCTCAGTAGCTGCACAGGACCTTACCTCAGACATTCCTTGGAAAAAGTTCAATTGCTGTGTTTTGAAACAAGGCTAAAAAAACCTAACGCAAATTATTTTGTGTAATGCCTTTTGCAACCTGCTACTAATGGAAGGTTGTTTGCTGGTGTGCTTTGGGAGTGCAAGTACACCTGTGCATGAGGAGATGGCATTGCTGGCAGCATGTGAGCAGAGCTACAGAGCTTTACCTGCAGGGACAGTGATATTGTACAGATTCTCATTCTGGGGACTCTGGCATCAGTGTTTGATGAAACCTTTACTGCAAAGTTAGAGAGGAAGCTGGGGAAACCTGTTGAGAGAAGGTGCTTTGTTCACTGGTGGAGGATTGAGCTTCTTCAGAGATATGCAGTATGTGCACAGATGCTGTCTTCATCTCAGTTTATGTGCAAATAGCAAAATAATTCTGGTTCTGGTGTCCTCCTCACTGTATTTAACTCTGTCTGTACCTGAGCACTTGCCATTTCACCTTTTGAGAAAAGATGTATAGCTGGTTTTTTTTTGTTTTGTTGTGTTTTGGGTTTTTTTTGTTTTTTTTTTTTAAATACGATAGAACTGAACAAGATGCTGGGAACTGTCCTACCTTCTTCTCTGAGCACCAGAAGTTTGAAAGATTTGGTTTCAACAGTTTGTTGTTTCTATCTCCTTAGAAAACACGTGCACATGCTTTGTAGAAAAATAAGTTATTAACAGCTGTCTTCCATGAGCTTCTGGTGTGTGAGAAAGAATGACAAGGAAAAGGATTGTGGTGAAATTTTCCATTCCCCCTGTTGCACTTACTTTCCTCTGACTTCTCTGCTTAGGAAGACTGTTAGAGATTGCTGCTTCCTACCTGTCTGTCAGACTCCCGATTAGCAGGAGCATGCAGTCCGCACAACTGGGGCTCTGCTGCCTCCCTCGCTGTCCTTTCCCACTCAGAAGATTTTCATTCATTCCGAATTGGTAGCCAGCTCGAAACCCTGGCTTCCTCCCGAGACCGTCGGCGTGCCTACAGGACTCCAGTTTAGCATGCACTGGGAGAGATGCACTACGGCTCCCTCGCTAGACCTCCAGGCTGCTGCTTGAAGCCATAAGGGAGCGGGAGGAAGAATTAGCCTGTGTGTTTATGTGGCTGTGCTCCAGTAAATATTTTGATGCATCTGCTGCCAGCTCTGGGCTGAGGGAATCTACCTAGCATTTAAATTTTGATGGGGAGCTGTTTTGAATAATAACAGTGCAGCCGGCTGTGAGTCAGTGCATGTGTGTTGACTTAAAAAAAAACAACCCTCAAAGCTGAACGCTTGCTGAACGCTGAGCTGCAGTGCTCTGCTTCTTCCCTCCTCCTCTCTTCTTTTCTTCTCTTGACTTCCTCTGATTTTGTTTTGTTCTTGGGGGCATTCCACAGAGATTTTGTTCACTGGTTGGGGGAGGGGCACGTGTGCGGTGAGAATAATTTAAAAAGGAAAAAAAGAGAGAGAGAACCAGCCGAAAGAAATCCTTCCCCAAAAGTCACAAGTAGCTTTTGCAATGGGTGCTGTAATGGGTACGTTCTCTTCTCTACAAACGAAACAAAGAAGACCGTCAAAAGGTAAGACCTCCTGTTTTGCTTTTCCTGTCCCTCTTGTACATTTGCTATGAGAGAAATTTGTATTAGGAAGGGAGGAGAAAATGAGCATGTGCCACTTTGAAGTAACCCAGCAATGTTTATCTGAGGTGTAATTTGCAAAGCAGAGTGGGATGTGAGGTGATGGAGGAAACGTGTGGGCATGAGGAAATTGCTGTGGAGGGGCTTGGAGGAGGCTGAAAAGCATCTGAAATACTATAACCTTTCCTGCAAGCATGTACGAGGAGGAGAAACTCAGTGGCTCCATATGCAGAGCACTTGCAGAAGAGACCTGTTTATTTCCAAATCTTGTGCTTTATAAAGCCTTTGAGCCATGAATGATATGTAGACACACAGCAGATTCTTCCCAGTATCTTGTGGTTTCTTTCTGAGAAAGTATTGTTAGAGATGGTGTTGCATATTCAGTACTCCAAGAGCAAGTGGCGTGCAGTACTAATGTGTGTTTTATAAAGATTATCAAGAGGGGGAAAAAATCAGGACGGTTCCATAAAAAAAGGAGAGAAGAAGCTTGTGAAAAATGAGAAAGTCAGCTGTAATCCTGGGGAGTTTAATCTTTAAATCCATAAACATTGGCTGTAAAATGCTGATTTTTCAGGAGGTCTCATTTGTGTAGTGTTTGCTTAAGCTTTGCTCAATTTCCTTCAGGGTAAATTAAAAAATTCCAAGGTGCTCCTGAGCAGAAAGTTGAAAGCACTGTCAGGGGCACATCCATACCATACAGAATAAGCATTGTTTAAGAAACCATAAAGAGAGTCTCTGTAACTTGGTCAAGTCTTTCTGCTGCTTGGAAATCCTACCAGAACCTCTATTTCTCGGTAGGTCTCTGTCTCCAGTGGATCTGTTGCTTGCCTTGTATATATACTCCTGAATTGCAAGTTGGTATGGATTTTCTAAAAATTTAAATTAAAAATTGTCTCAGGAAACATCAAACAACTAACTACTCTGCAGAGGAATGGGGATTTGATTATAGTAATTTGGTGAGCAAGTGTAAAAAGTCTGTGTTCCTGGTGCAACACAGGTAGAGTAGGGCAACATTTTACACTGGAGTACGTGTAGGGATGTAGAGTTCACCTACCTGTGTTGCCACAATTCAGCCCCGACTGTACAGTTGTCTGAGCTGTGTCTGATAGTTTTTATAATGCAAGCACCACTCTCTAATTGTCTAAGCACTGAGTCACACCTGATGCTTTAAGAATCGTGCTTAGGCAGTGTGAAGTATACGAAAGCTGAACATGGAGTGTTGGACATGGCGACTGCTGTGACGCTAAGGGATGACTTAATGTACCTGCCAGAAACCTGGGAGCTGGATCTAATTGCCATTAGATGTAGGTGACTTTTGGATTAAATCTATCTGTTCTCACAACTTTGTTGGCTCAACTCTCTAGCAGATGGAAGAAATTGCTTTTAGTTGGAGTTCACAAGCAGTAAAAATCCAGCATCTGCTCACACATTTCAACATTTACAGTGGGATTCAATCTTGTTGCCCACTGGCAGTGGTTGTTCAGCTATATTTACTAAAACTTGTGTTCCCAGAGTTATCGCCTCTTGGCTCTGGGGTGTTATCCATGTGGTGTTGCTGGTTAGTAGGGAACCCATTTGGAAGACATTCCTTGGGCTTTCTTAGTTATTTTCAAAAGCAGTACAGTGTCTTGCATGCTTTAGTCACTATTTACCGGATAGGAAAGAGCATTACGGAAAAATGCTGCTGGTTTCAGCTGACTTCGTCAGTTGCAGTTGTTCCTCTGATGTCCAGAAGATTGCTGAGTTCTCCAAACAGGAATGGCAGAATGTTTGCCATATGTGCCTCTGGGCTGCTTGGTGTGTTTTACACTGACTGTGAGCACTTCACTTTCTCAGCAATAAACCACTCAAATGTCTGAAATTTGTTCTTTGCAAGCTAAATAGTAGAAATCATTCACTCCTACTTGGTGGATTCCTTGCCTACCTGTTCCCCAGCATCTCCTCCAGCTCCTGACCACCCCGCTAGCTTCTGTTGGTCCATGCCCCAGTGTATCCACGTATGGTGGAGTCCAAAACTGGCGACAGCACTTTGGTGTGCTCACACAAGTGCTGAGCAGAGGAGAAGGATCACTCCTGACTGTATGGTGTTCGGCGCAGCCTGCTGTGGGAGTTACTTTCTCTGCCAGAGGGCAGCTTACAAACAATGCTTAGGTGTAACTACTCCATTTGATATCACTGTGTCTATCCTTTGTTGGGCAAAGCATTTATTACCTATTTTATTATTAGATTATAATCTTCTACTGTTTATTAGTTTTGTCCGTATGTTTATTTGAATATTTCAGGATTTATGCAGGGGTTAAATACTGCTGCTATAAGAAGTGCTGAAAGAAATAGTTCCACGTGTCTGCAGTACAGCTTGGTCAGTGTGCTCATCCAAACAGTTTGAAGACAACTGCTGTAGCATTTAACTAGGTAGCTAACATATATATCTGAACCTATATACTCTTGGTGTAATAAACTAAAAGCAAGAGCCATGCAAGTTTTAAGAAGAGCTAAAAGAAACAGGTCATGCCTGAAGTGAGGAGTTTCCAGAAATGGGTCAATATCAGTAAGCACATGGTAGATCCTGGCAGAGTGTCTGGGTCTGGGGCACTGCCAGTGGGGCTGGTGACTGGCTCTGTTGTCCCAGCTATGGGCTGCAATGTTGAAGGATGTAATGTGGCACTGTTCAAGAGTACAAGATTTAATTCCTTGTTTTAATGAAAAAGGAGAGTTTGAATCAATAAAGACAAGAGTAGCACAGAATTGCCTTAAAGTTGAGAGCAGTGGTCCATCAAGTGCAAGACCTTGTCTCTGGGAGGGGACAGTGCTTTAGAGGAGATCATTTATTTAGTCGGAATGTGAAAAGTTAATTCAAAATAACTTGGCATTTAGTCTGGGCAGGTTACAAGCCAACACCCTGTCCTGTGGGATAAAGGCTTTGTAGATTTGCAGTCCTAACAGTACAGCTACAGAAGCTTTACCAGTTCACTGGGGTGTCCCTGAACAGTTGAGATTTGTGCCGTTTGCTTTGGTAGTGGCTGGGGGTGGTTCCACAGGTGATCTGTGCACTTAATTCGAAATTATTTTCTCTAATCTTCTCAACTGATGGCATTTTAGCTCCATCCACTGTTGCAATTCTTCTTGTCTGCCTTTTCCATCATCTTGAGTTGACCTAGTAAAAGACCACTTCCTACCATTTTTAGTGCACTTCCACCTCAGGCCAGCAAAGCAGAGCAGTGTCATTGGGCTTTTGGTGGAGTGTGGTTGAGGTCCTAGGGACAAGCTGACAATAAGTCATCATGGTCCCCTGCAGCAAAGATAGTCAGCATCCTCCTGGGCTACCCTAGACATAGCATCTCCAGCAGACTGAGAGAAGTCATGCTTCTGCTCTACCGGCACTGGTTAGAAAGCACTACATTGAGGAAGGAATGGCATGAGATTGTCTTCCAAGGTACCATCCAGCCTCATCTACCCTATGTCTCTGGATTTTCTGTCTCTGTAAAAATCCTAAAGATACAAGGACTGAGGGATACTGGAAGCAGCAGAAAATATTGAGAGCTGATAGGGACCAAGTGACAGCAAAGCTAAAAGGAACACTTGCTCCTCTCTTAGTAGCTTGGCAGTTACTGTTCAGATACAAGATTAAGATGGACTCGAGAATTTCAAGTTGCTTGTATATCCTCCAGCAAACATAAGCAATAAAACAATAAATGAATTAGGAGGAAAAAACCCAAGCCCACAACAACATGAAAAGACAAAGGGCTGGCACAGCAGATTATGCACGCATAAATGCATCTCCAGTTTCAACAAGCTGCAGAAATAGAGATGTTTTTAAATAGGTTTTTGCAGTCTACAGCCAATCATGAACAAATTTGTGGCTGTAATCAGCCATTTCCATATGTCGTGGTAGGCCTAAGCAGGCCAAAATAGGCTTATACATGTCCTGGCTCGCCCAGACATGTTTTCCTGCTCTCCCTCCTTCCATTTTGGGGAGAAGTAACCGTGGGAAAGGGGACAAAGAACCTGGAGCCACTGAGTCAAAGGACTCTGGCCTGCCTCGAGTTGTTTGCATCCTGTGGTAAACAAGGTACACATGCTCAGCTTGTGTATGCCTTGTGCAAGGCCTGTGTGCTGCTCTAAAAAGGGTAAAGCAAGCCTATGGCTTCACCTAATATGGTCAAGCTTGGCTAACTGCCATTCCGATTGGCTACTGATAAAAGGAGATGAGCAGGTGACACAACATGCTCTGTCATTGTATTCATGCCTGCTCCTTGCTACTGCCTTATTGAATCCGAAACTGCCTGCCTTGAGTTTGCCAGGAACAGGCTCTAAATGCCTCCACACAATCAGCCTGCATTTGCAGCATGACATCATGCTGAGACTGCACATGGCAAGACACCCTGCCTACACCTGAAAGCCTCCTGCCAAGATGGGAAGTCCTGGATACACAGATTGTCTAGAAATATCAGGACCATGTCGGAAATTGTCTATTTCCTTTCCCCAGCAGCCTGGAAAGTTTGGGAAGAATCAGAAGTTTCAGCAGCTGACAAGATAGTAACAGAATTCCCTGAAAACATTTGGTATTGTCTGAAGCTGTTGCTAGCCCCACAAGTTGAGAAATAATATTTTGTGAGTAAATACTTAAAGCCTCTTCTAATTCACCATTGCCTTCTGCCATGAGCAGAAAGGAGCTCCTTGAGTCCATCTAGTAGACAAACAGTGTATTGACCACAGGAATCTTCTCTTCCAATTCAATTGAGTTCAATTTATGATATATATTTTTGCTAGTTATTTCCAGATCCTATGTTTTTATCTGTATAAAGTTTCCATGACTGTGCAAAGAACTGATTATTATTAAAATTAGTGGTCAGAGTAGCGAGAGTCCTGAATATTAATAAACAATATTAATCTTTGAAAAGCATATCTCACATCATTTAATTATCCCTCCATTACACCATATTTGTCATAGAAATGTTAGGATTAGCCCTTGCAAAGGCAGGAGAATTTCTTGGTTTAACTGCTTGCCATCCCTCTGTGCTAGTGTGCAGTGGGGGATGGCTGTGCTGCCAGTTGTGGGCAAATTTAATTACAGTAGAAAAGGCTAATTGAAGAATAAGGAATTAGCTATGTTTGCTCTTTCATTTCTCTAACCTTCTCCCCCCACCAATGAAAGCGAAATATAACTCAAATATTTATAAACACCTGGATCTTCTTGGCCTTAGAGCTACAGGTCCCAACTCTTGCCCTGGGTGCACCAGCAGTAAGCAGCACCACTTCCTCAGCAGTATGAGTCTGTTGATCATAACTGTAATTTGGTCCAAGACAACCCAGACCTAACCTATCTGGAGGAGCCTGACAGTTACTCAGTTGTGCATTAGCTATCAGCAGGAATTCACTTGCTTAAAATCTCGATTGTACCATTTTTATAGTGACTAATTTCTAGACTTTATTTTGAAGGACAGTTTGCTCTGAAATGGCTTATTGTACAAAAGCATCAGAGTTTTGTCTAACCAGCTCAATTTTCAAGGCAACACTGCTTGACAGGTAAGTCCTTATACAAGCTCGGGTCAGTCTGATATTCAAGACTGCCAGTCACATCTGTGCCCTTTCAGTTTTCTGCACTAGAACAGTCTGATTCTTTGCTCAAAAAGAGAACAAGTGGTTCAGTAGTGTTTCAAGGAATTCATCCTGGTCAGCCCTAAACCTGTCGTTGCAGAATGGAGAGGTTAGATTTGGGCCAGGGAGGTGCCTTGGTGTTTACTTTGCCCAGTTTGCACCATTATAAAAGCTATTTAGGGCAGCTTTATTCTCAACAGACCTTTGAAATTCATCTAGGAGGAGCAAGAGACTTGACTTTATCCCTGGAAAAATTTGGTCAGATTTAACATAAAGAAAAGCTTTGAAAATTGCCCTTCTTTTGCTGTTCAGAGAAACTGGACAGGCTGCCACTGTTGAGAATAAATGTGTGTTCTCAAGACCCAGACTGTACAGCCCTCTGTCCTGAGTGTTTTGTGAATAAAGATAAGATCTCTGCTCTCCACTTGTTTTCCCTCAGGAGCAAAAAGAGTATCGTTCCCCTGGTCTGAGACCTGAGCCTGCAGGTACTCGAGGAAATGGAAGAAATGTCTGATCGGGTTTCTCCCAGCTGTGCCAAGAGTCAATGCATAGCACTGACATTTCATTTTCTCACTCTATTTTTTTTTTTCCTGATTGTTATGTGGCACAATCTATCTGGGCAGGTACACGGTCAGCTGCTTGCACTGTAAGAGGACTGCTTACACTGTAAGAGGAGGGTTTGACAGGCAGGTTTTGCCGGAGAACCGTCTTTGTAACAGGTGTGCAGAGGAGCACTCAGCAGCAAACCCTTGGATGTAAGCAGTCAGTCAGGAGATACTTGACAAAATTAGGATGGCCAAAAAATGTCTGTCAGAATGTGCCAAACATTTGGGTTTCCCTGAAGTGCCAAGAGCCACGTGGGAGGATACTTGGTGCCACAGTAGCCAAACACCCCAGCCCCACGGCTTGGACACAATGGATGTTACAGGGGCACGTGAGCTTCTTTGCATCTTGCTTTCTTGTGTCTTCAGCAACCCTGTGCCAGAGCTCACATGGGTGTGGGATTTGCTTAGGGGTGGGTAGTACTTAAGGAGCTGTGATTGCTTCCATTCTCCATCTTTCAGGCAAAATTTCTTTAGCTTTTGTGCAGCTGCTAACTCTAAATTTCGTCCCTTGCCTCTTACTTTGCTTTTTTCTTGCTTCTCTGGGAGCGAGGAAGGAGGATCTCAAATACCTAGCCTTAAGAGTGGATGGCACTGATTAAATTAAAATAAGCTACATGTGTCTCTGATTACTTCCCACAGGTGTACAACCTGCCTCAGATGCTGTAGTCAAGCCTAGCTTGGAGGTTCAGAATAAAGAAAAATCAATGGAGGAAAGTTAATTATATATTGTGTTATAAGCTATGTTGTGTTAGCATGCCCTTGGGGATGAGTACTGTGGGCCATTCTGAGTGCAGCACATCCACATGGAGCCATGAAATCCCACCACAGAAGAGGTGATTAGAGACTTCAGCTTTGTGTTGGAGTAGACTGCAGCACTTTGAAGTTTCTCTTTGTTCTGCAAAAGGGTAAAACAGAAAATGTTGTTCCAACTTTTAATTTCCAGCCTTGGTAAACTTCAGCCTCAATCAACACCTACTCTTCCAGTGTGAGTTCGTGGCTATTTGATGTTCGGAATAGGCCCTAGGAAGCGCTTGAATTTTTACAGCTGAAAATATTTAACATTGTAGAAGTGAAAAACTTGGAACTCAGTACCTAGATATGTTGGGTTCTGGTCAGTTCCCAGCTATACAGTGATTAACATCACCCATTAAGTGAACAGAAGTCAATTAGGGATGTACACATTTTTGAAAAAAAACTTGTCTACAGAAAGCAGCCAGAGGTGAAGCAAAGCAAGTCCTAGACTCATGCTGAACTTGGCCAAATGTGAAGGGAAACATAAAACTATTTTCTCTGCTTACAAATCTACAATCAAAATGTTAATTTTGGTAGTTATTTAAGCTTTATTAAACCCCTGGTTGTGTACCTCATGCTGGCACTGCTCAGGATAGTGAGGGTATGGTGGTGTGAATGTGAGGAGCTCAAATAAACCATGGCTGAAATAAGGTGCAGATCTGGGGACTCAGAGTGGCTAGCAGGGAGGCAGGGAAGGACCAAGTGCCAGGGGACAGACAGACGGAGGACAACAGAGCTGCCTGGGATGCTGACAGTATCTGTGGGGTGTTCTTAGGAGGCAGCTCAGGCAGGAGGGAGTTGGCCCAGCCCTGGCGTGTGTAAGGTTTAAGGAAGACATAAACTGGGTAACGGAGCTGTCCGTTCCTCACAGAGCTCTGCTACATCTGTTTGGCTTTCCTCAAGCCAAACATTACTGTCTTGACACATTCAACAACTGCAGCCCTTCACACACATGCCAGTATTTGCTTTTCTCTTGCTCCACACAAACCCTCCTCCTTCAGGCTGGTTCTGTGGGTGGCTAGTTCGGAAGCACCCAGAATTTCCATAGGTGGCCACGGCTACAGATTCTAAAAGCCAAAGGATAGGCACAGGAAATTTTACGTTGTGACTGAGGACAGTTAATGGAGCACATGATTGTGAGGATGCAGGTCATGCTGCAGGAGGCAGGTTTCCTGGAGACGTCTGCATCCTTCTGCTGAAGGGCCCTGACTGGAAAGGGAGAGTCTCACCTGGGGAGGGGGAAGCAAATTACAGCCTGCAGAGATCAGTGCTGAACAACAGGGGCTTTTAGTGCTCTGACAAAACAAGTGTTTCTGCTTGTCAAATTTATATGCAGGAAAATAGGGATGAAACAAGCCGTGTTCCGAAGATTTATCCACTTACAGCGTGGATTCAGATGCAGAGCTTAAATGTTTTGACAGCAATTGTAACTTTGCCTGCCTGCAGCTCAGGGCTGAGCTCCCAGGTATTCCTTCCTGCTGATGCTTTCTTCTACTGAGTGATGCTTCATGTCAGCCCCATGGATTTTTGATTATCATCTGAAACCTCAGGCAAGACCCCTGATGTAGCACATCGAACTGCATGAGCCAAGGCTTGCCTCTGTAGAGTAGGCACAGCCCTGTAAAGGGTAACACTGTTAGCTCCCTGGCTACAGAATGTCAGGAGCCAACCTAGCATGCTCAGGGAAGGATGATTTTCCATAGGGAAAGGATAGTTTTGCTTAAGGAAGCTATTTCTCCCCATGGAAGTGAAGCGCTTGATGGGGTGGGGAAGCATCAGCACCCTTCACATTCCTAGTCTGCACAGTTCAAAGGATATTCATGTTGCTGTCTGAACTGGGAGCAGGGTATGGAAAGAAGAAATGGGAAACAGGAAACTTTTGTATCAGTGCAGAGAGGATTGCTATCTGCTAATCCTGATCAGCCAGTGTCATTGAATTGCACACCAGTTTCCATGCTTTGCTGGGAGAGCCAGGTGTGGCACCCAACTGTGATAGCGGTGCCCCAGGAATTGAAAGCATGTCCTTGTGTGGATGGGAGTGCCTGTAACCTGGTGTTTGTTTCCATCTTATTTTAACTTGTGAGCTGGCAGAATGTTAGTTTGCAGTCCTGTGCATACAGAATTAGCCAGGCTCCAGGCAGCTACACAAAGAGCTGCATGGGGAAAATCCTTTGCCGGGTAGACTTTTGTATGTACTGAATGATAGGCAAATGCAAGTGTGTGCAGCGTTGCAAAGGAACTCCAGTCCCAGGAGGTCCGTTCTTGTTTGTGTAGGCAGCAACTGGACCTGCACACAGAGCAGGAAAGCCAGGGAGAGACAGCTCTGTCAGGAATGTGCCTTTCATTTCCAGGACTTCAGGTCATCAAAGAGGGCTATTTGCATTAACGATTTGGAATACTCTCGTTGGCAGAAGTTGAGGATGTTACAGCTGAGTTCCTACCCTACCATTTCTAATCACCTGCGTGGTGGAGCACTGGGCTGCATATGTCTCACTGCAGTCCTCCAGGAATGTATGCTGTCAAAGGGAATTTTCTGATAAGACATTTTCTGGGCAATGCCATCAGCTGTAGCTCTTCGCATGGTTACATTTGCATTTATTTTAGCTGATGTTGCCTTTTCTTTTTCCTCTGTCTTGACTATTGATGGAGGTAAAGTACTTGCAGATCACAAAATCAGAGTGCTGTGTGCTCTCCTTTGTGTGTTGCTGGGCAGCAGCAACAGAGAACATGGCAGTGTCCCATTCTGAATGCCATCCACAGCCCAGCTCAGGTCCCAGTGAGTAGTGTATAAGTGAAACGTAGGGCTGTATTAACTTGGAGCAAGTGCATTGTTGTTTTGTGCTTGCTACTGGCTTGTAAAACCTACAAATCATATTGCTTCTTACACTAGAAGTTTGCTTATGACCTGAACTTCCCTTTACCCTGAAGAGTTAGTGAGATGGCTGTGAAACTTTGGAAATGTGGAATGAATTTTGTCACATCTCTTTGCATTGTTTGTTTTTAGCAAATCTGTGTCTCTTTAGAACTGTGACCTGGAAACTGAGAATAGGAATTAGCTGGTAAAGGTTATTAATTTTCATAGAGATCAAAACCAGACAGAAAACTGTTAGAAGCTGCTGGGGTGAGAACCCAACTCTGTGATTCCCACTCTGACATCTTGGGCTCTGATCACTCAGAAAACACAGAGCCTCACTACTTCTACCTTGGCTGCTTTTGCTTCTTTTCCCACTGGGGCTCTAGGGGGGCTAGAACCAATGCCAGGGTAATGGCCCTAGTAGAGCTGGGAAGCACTCAGCACACATGCAGCTTTGCTTCTCTGCTGTAGTGTTGAATCTGACATTTCTGAGGGACATGGTTCTGCTTGGAGACCAGTGCTCCAAGGTGCTTGTTGCAGTTTATGGTCAAGCCTTGGACCGTGTGTGAAAAATGAGATCAGCAAATACTAGAGGCGTGTGAGTACCTGGTAATGTTTTCTGCCAGCAAGAATGTTTCAAACTATTGATTTCCTGAAAGAGCAAAATGCAAAACTTTGATCATCTCCCTGTGTTTCTGTGGAGAGATGCTGCCCTGCAGAAGCCCACACAAGGTCTATCTCCACAGCACCCACTGCTCTGAGTTTGCTGGTCTGTAGTTTGGGAATGGGATGTTGCTAAGCCGCAGAGCATTCATGCCTTCGGTCATCCTCCCCAGCTTGTGCTCAGTTTCTGTGCCAGAACTGTTTTTGCTGTGGAGTTTTGCCCAAGTTAATTGCTTGTCACTTGCCTGCTTGCTGTGATTTAGTTTTATTGTATTTTACTAAGCATTATACCTCCCACCATGTGAGATTTAGGAGAGTGGGAGGTCAAAGCTAAGGCGTTGTTATTCACGCTGTGAGTGCTGTTCTCCAGTCAGACAGCACACAGACCACCCTGCCAAGTACCGCGAGAGGTAGATGTTGGGGATGGGGCATTTGGCTCAGGAGCTCACTGTCACTGTTGCCAGCAGCAAATGGCCAGTTTGGTACTAAGCAGCTCATCTGACACAGCACTCACCTGCAGAAGCTTTTCTCTGTGGAGCAACACTCTCGGTTGCTGTCAGCTAGTAGTTGCTGACATTGTGTGGCAGTGACAGGATGGGTGGAATGACAAAGGCAGCACTTGAAGACCATGTGCTAGAGTCACTCTTTTTTGTAGTGTCACCACCTGCTTCACTCTATGCAAGCAACTACTAGATTTGATGGTGCTGGTAGTTTCAGGGCTGTGCCCCAGTACTGACAGGAGAATGTCTGTTCTCCATCCCACAATGTGAGATAGGTTACTTTGCAACAGTTAGGAGGGTTTGTTTCCTCTTCACTTTTGTTGTCATCTTTTACTGGGTATGGGGACAGAAGAGAACAAAGCATTTTTGTCTTTTGGGGCCCAAGGAGCTCAGGACAGTGTGGGTGGTTTCTGTGGTACTGGTGCATTAAGCACTGTTGCAGTGCAACAGATTGGTCATCTCCCATTGCCACCTCCCAGGTGTGGTAAAGGCCTATGCGCTGCTGTACTAGACCTGGAACCTGAGATGTAAGAAAAGCTTCCACAGCATGGTGAGTAGCTGGGGGAAGTGCCTCTTTCACAGAAGACATTTCTTGAGGTGATATTTTGAGATCAGGAGCAGTTTTGGACTCTGGATGTAGAGAACTTTTGTGGTCTTCATCAGGTGGGCACGATTGAGAGTGTCCTTAGTCTGGTGTGGGAAATGGACAGAGAAAGTTGGGAATTCTCAGAGGCAGGGTGGCCTGTGTGTGCATGAAATCGGCACCACCTCCCTATGACCTCTGTTGTTTGCCATAAAACACTGTACAGAGGCAACAGGACTTGGCAGTGACTGCTCAAGTCCCTGTGTTTTAAACTCTTCATGCATTTTGGAACATGACCTTATTCCAGTTCAGGGCAATGTACTCTTTGTCAAGTTGAAGTTACTTCAAGCTAAGTGACAGGGCAAACTACATTTTCTCTTTTTCTAATGTCTCTGATTTTATGCCTGTTTTTTTCTGTAAATAGCATTCTGGATTTTAATCTATTTGCTGCCGAGAAAAGTGGCGTGAAAGAACCTAGAGTTGGGAGAGTGCACCTCAAAGAGAGCTGGAGGTGTTAGTGTCTGTGCTGGAAGTACAGCTTACATTCTAACAGAGTTCATATTAAGGTGGTTTCTTGGTTTTGTTCCCAGAGAACAACACATTTGGTAATCGAATATTTCTTTTACTAGTAAGAGAGCCTCAAACCGATTTGCATTTTGTGGTCCACACGAGTGTGAAGACACTGCCAAAATTGTCTCTTCCTCTCCTCTGTTTTCTTTGAGAGCATTCCAGAAAATGGAGCAAAACATTTTTCACTGCTCTTTGGTTCTTGGTTTCATGCATATTTATTTCTGGGACACACACTCCTGGCACATGCAGCTGAGCGCACGTGCCTGGAGTCTCTGCAGGCTTGTGCAGCTTTGAAGCAGAGAACCTAAACCCTAAGTAAAGTATCTGCAGAATTAGAACATAGAGGAACAACAGGAGACATAAAAAATTCCTGTAAATTACTTCAGTCTCAAAACCAGAAATGAGTTTTCAGCTACCTTCTGCTTCCATCTTAGGAAAGGAGATACAGAATGAAACTGTTCAGAAATGTGAGGAGAATCACTTGTGTTGCTGTTTTCAGTTGATGTTTGCTGTAATGCAGTTTGCTGTTGACATCACATTGTGGTCTGTGAACAGTCTTGGGTGCTAAACCTGTTGATGCATGGCAGTGTAGGGGAACACCGTAAGTTGGATAGCATTCCTTTTGCAGCACTCTCATTAGTCACCTGTAACACCTTCACCAAATAGACAAGTAGATTTGTAAAATCCAGCTCCCAAAATATCCTTATTCAAACTGAGAATCCTGCATATACTCCAGCTGGGAAACATCTCAAGCTGGTACATGTCTTGTTTTCCCTGAGCCTGTTTTTAGACTTCAGTAAGTATAGCAACATGTTATCCAGCCTTTTACAGCATCCTCTGAGCCTAGGAGAAAAGTTTCAAGGCATGAACTAATTGTCCAGGAACTTACGAAGTCTTGTGGGGCTTGATTCATCCTGTGAAGTTTGAGGCTGGATCTGCTGCTGCTGCAACTCTCTTCAGGGAGTCCCTTTCCATTCAGTCTGGAGCTGCACTTTGGTACTGCAGGTGGGCAGAGAGGATGTGAAAGTACAGGTCTGTTTACAGGGTTTTGCTCCCTTGGTGGCAATAACCTACTTAAAGGAGTTGAAGCTAAGTCTGTCTTCAACTTCTTCTAAGTCTTTATGCAGGGCTAGGAAGGAGTGTTCTCTTGTCCCTCACTAGGAGAGGGTTCGTGGTGTAGGAGGATGGCTGCAGTCCCTGCCAGTGGAGGCTGTCCCACTGCTGCTCCCTGCAGACCCCATTGCAGAGGAGCTATCCTCTTCTGCTCCCCCCAGATCCCACTGCACAGGGCCTAAATTGTTGCTCCCTGAGACCCCACTGCATGGGAGCTCTCCTGCTGCCACTCCTCCAGACCCGACTGAAGAGGGACTGTGCAGCACCCACTGAGCTCCAGGCTCTGGGTACTTGCCCTGCCAGTGTCTTGTTCCCTGTTGGCTGGCCTGACTATATAGACTTGTGCACCCTCACTATCACTTAGGAATGTATAGAAAACATGGAATTTTTGCTCAAGGAGGATGAGTGGTGCCCTGTGCATCTGTTTTTCAAGGATGTAGCAATAACAGTAGTTGGAACACAACGAAGAGGCTTGTCCTACAATAAATGCTGTGGTCCTTGTTCTCTGAGCAGAAACACATTTTAAAAGTTTCCCTTCTAGCAGCCTCCACAAGTTCCTTTAAAGCCAAATAGGACATGTCCTCCTGTGAGGGGTGGCAGGGGGAAGTAGGACAGGGTTTTGTCTGTTTGAACTATTAATACAGATCACACAAATGTACTAAAAGATATGAAAACTTTTACAATTCGATGAAAATTTGGAGATAATTTATTTTTTCTTAGAACTAATACTGTATTTGGTGTAAAACACAAAGCATGTTTTGATACTTTCCTGATAGAAAAGAAGGCAAATGGAATCCAAACTCACTCTCCATTAAAATCTCTTGAACCCTAGATGTCTTTTTTTCCCGAAGAGTACTGTTCAAAGAGACATTTTTCATTTCTAAGACCCAAAGGCAAAATAGAAAGTGTGGCTAGCCCAACAAAGCACACACTGATACTGTCTTTTGAAGGAGTTTTAGCAAGTGTATGGGATGATAAATTGCCCAACATCAGCTTTGGGGCCTGGGCAGGGTTGAAGAGGAATTCAGCTCCACTCAGATATGTCTGTTTTCTTGTGAGTGAGGGCAGAAATCAGCCTAGTAGCTATTTTAAAAGAGCTTCTGCACGTACAATGTCTGTCATTTACAGAATGATTTCAGTATCTGTAGATGCCGAGTCTCCAAGGAATTTTGTCTAATGTGACTCGTTTCTTATATTGGTAATTTGTCTGTCATTGTCATCTTTCACTGAAGGATCACCAACATTTAAAATATTTACAGTAATTAATTTTCAACATTATCTTTATTGTCAGCAGTGACAGTTTGGATTGTTTTACTGTAGCAAAGTGGGAGGGAGCCACTGTTTTGGCAAGCGACAAACAAACAGGATATTGTTTAAAGCCAAGTGTTGGACTGGAGTCATTAAATCCAGGCAGCAGATATTTGGAGTCAAGTTCAGTGATGAGTTTCTAGCTGGCGAAGGCAGCTGTGCTGTATGCATGTGTGAAATGCAGAGAAAGCTTTGAACAGAACCTTGCAGGTTCACCAAGACACATGCAGAGCAGAGGGTTTGGTGCTGCACACTTCTCCAGACACTGTCAAGTCCATAGAGGGTAGGTTTTCCAGTCAGTTTCCTGCAGTAGCCTGTAAAGATTCAGCCACTGTCTGGGCAAATCCCATTGAAGGCAAAAGTCATCAAACCACTAAACAAAAGCTGTGCTGTATTTGGCCAGTATGTAATCAGTTTCTGCAAGAGGGCTCCTGCCCTGCCTCTCACAGCTCGTTGTTTGGTCACTTGCCCTCTACAGGATCTGTGCCACTTCGTTATGGGTTCTGCTCTTCCATGCTCTTTTTGCAGGCTTTGGCTGCACTTCGCTGCCCTGGTAAACAGGCTGAAAGCTCTCTCTTGTCCCCACTGACTTCTGAGGACATGTGGGGATGTGGTACCTCCAGCAGTTTTGTCATTTTCATCTACAGGTTGTACCAAATGTATTCATTGGCGATGCTTAATAAATAATTGTGGTATAAATTGTAGGCTGCCTCCCTAAACAGATTACAACTCAGCAGCACAGCTGTGAGCAGCATGCTGTATGTAAAGCCTCCCAAATGACAGGATGTGTGAGTTTTCCTTGTTAGCCAAATGAAGATGCAGCCAAAGTTTTACCTTAAGCCAAGCAACTTGTTGCCTGACACTGGAAATGCCATCCTTGCTCTTACTGGCCTTAGGACACAGGCATGGGGCCAGCTCCCTGCTACCACTGCCAGGTTGGTGAGGTGCCTGTGCATACAGCTCAGAAAACTATGCATGTGCTGCTCAGAAACCACACCTTTGTTACAGAGAAAGATTATTAAGGTCAGAAAGTTATGAATTGAAAAGCAGAGTTTTTGTTTGTTTTTTAAAAAACACCTTATCGCCTTCATCCAAAGATCTTGTCTAGCTGCAATACAGCCTTTGTGGTGGCAGATTTCTGTATTCTTTGTCCTAGTTTGAGCCTTTTTCTTTTATTTTAATCAAGCATGGCAGGAGTAGGAGTGATTGATACTGAGAAAAATTTGCAGCCACTCGGCTTCAGAAGTACACATCCTATCTCTGAGTATTCTGCTTCTCTTTTCATCCTTTCAAATAAGCAGATTAGATTTCGCCTGAACTCAAACCATTAAGCTTTCAAAAGATGAAGGTTTGCTTTATTAATCTCTTAAAAAGAAGCCCAAGGTCTAGTCTTAACTCCTACTTTGTATGATGGGCTGTCTTCTCTCTTTCAATACTTTCTGAGCTTCAGGGACAAGCTAAGAACGGTATATAAGGGGACGAGGCTTTTGCCCTTGGCAAAAGGCATTTTTTCACTCCCTTACTGCCATGCCTGCAGCTAACCTGCCTCAGGAGCTAAGACTGAAATGACTGAGAAGAAAGTCAAGGAGCAGCCAGAGTTCCAGCCCTGTGTATCCTCAGAATGTTGTCTTAAGCAGCATGGTAAGGAAGAGGTTGAGGTCAGAAAAAAGAAAGGCTCATGAAAATTGAGAAGGGCTTGCATTTCTGTGAACAGGAGTGTACAGGAGCCCACACATGTAGTTTTTTTAGGTAGGACCTTAATCCCTTGCTAGGACAGTCCAGGCTGTCTCACCAGGGCTTATAAGTGTCTGTAAACCTAAATACAGTGTAACAAACAAGTGCTATACAAAACCAGCTTAGTAGTTTTGGTTGGATGCATGCAGAATTGCTCTAAGGACAAGGACATTTTTGTTTCTATTAGAATGATGTGAATTTCTTGTATCAACATCATTTTTTAATGTTCCATAGCCTCAGTCAAGGGATGATTATTTTTTGGTACTATGGAAATTCAGAAAGATAAAGGAAAGAAAAATAGGGAAAAAAGGAGGAAAGCAGGTAGCTTTATATAAATGGCAAAGGGAATTCAAAGGTCCATCTAGCTCATCAAGAAAAGGCAAGGAAACAATTTGTTTCTGTTATCAATGCATGCAGGCAGGTAGGACACATCCCAGGGCAGTCAGAGCAAGCTTTTGGATTGGACCCTAAAAAATTACCTGCTATAAAGCTGCTCTGAGATCTCGGTTTCAGCTGGAGGAGAAAGTGACCCTCTGACTGGAATTTTGCTTATTGTTACTATTCACACTGTGTTGTTCTTAGAGCTGTGTCTCATGCACCAGAAACGAGGAACTCTGGAAAGGCAGCAACTGCTGCAGCCTGAGCTATTGTATTACACCTACATAAAGAGGCAGTCTGGGTTTCCAAAACCTTGAGGTTTGTTATTGTCACAAGCCACATGAGATGGGACAGGTGAGGACAAGGAGGCAGGAGCTTTGCAGCAATACCAGCTGCCTGAGCACAGGAATGACCCCTGCTCCTTCTGGATGCTAATCCCTTTTCCATGGCTCGATGATTAAGTCTGGTTATAATACACAGGAAAAAATTAGCTCGTGTTATACAGCCCATCCTTGGGCTAGTGCAAAAAAAAAAAAAATCCCTGTAATCTAAATCCCTCAGCTTTGGATCACTGGCAGGCTGTGGAGCATGGCTCCTGCATCTCTCTTTCAGCAGTTAAGTCACATCAACAAGCTGATGAGCTGTATCTCTTGCTGCAGCTGATACCTGAGGAGGTAAGGACATGGTCTCTGAAGGTGTAGGAACAGGATCAAAAGCCATCCACTAGATGGGCTCTGTGCTTGAGCTGTTACTGAAGGCTTTGTGCAGGCTGGCTGAAATAGCTCAAGAAGCAGCAGGCACCAGAGTTTCCACCACATATCCAGGCCGGAATGGGTTAAGTGGGAAGCTTTAAAGTCTGATGTGTCCCATCTCATCCTTGTGTAAGTGTATTCAGAAGCAAGGAATCTTAGATGCTGAGTGACTGGTGACACAAAAGTGTGAACATTGTTTCTCCTCAACTCAACTATCTCTGTGTGTCCTTCAGATACCTCTTTTTAAATCTTACTTTCTTCTTGTCTAAAGTCTCAAAGATGTGATGAGTCAGTGAGGACTTCCTGGGGTAGTGGTGCAGAGCTCCAAGCCCTCCTCTGCTGATGCTTTATTCCTTTCCTGTGCACCAAGTTGAGGATGCAGAAGGTGCCTTAAACAGTGATGCTTCAAAAATGCATACCTAAAGTGCTGAACTTGATGTGTAGTGTGTCCTCAGCAGCTCAGAGACATTTGAGTCATCAGAGCTCACAGTTTTTCTCACTAAGCTAAAAATAACTGTCTGGATGTTGTGGAAGTTGACAGTGTTATGCCACTGCCCATGTGGACACAGGGAATTGGGTCACGGGCTCTCCAACAGGGTTTTGGGTAGTGGAATGTTTCCCTTGCTGTGGCAGATGCTCAGTGTCACCTCTCAGGTGGGTCTTTATAGTTTTTCTACAGGACTAGTGAGCTTGAGTCTACATTGAGCATCTCTGGAGGCCTTTAACAAAGCACTCAAACACTCTTTACTCTTCCTGCTTGAAGACTGCTGTATTTTGAATAATTAAAGGGCCCTGGTGAAGAAACCATTCCTGATGTAGATTCTGCCATTGTGCTGTCCTGCTGCCAGAGCTTCTGGGCTGGTCTCCAGGCATTTTGGCACTGATTATTTTAACTGTTTCTTAACTTCAACATCCTGCTCTTTTCTAAATCCTTTTTGGATTTCTGACTTTCTTGCCATGTGATTTTCCTCCTTCTCTTTTGTATTCCAAATCTTCTCTTCTTTCTCTGGATGTTTTTCTGTGTCCTTCACCTCTTTCGACCTCTCTGCTGTGGGGAGGTAAGGTGACTCCTTCCCATTGCTCTGCTGTGCATCTGATCAGGAGAGCAGAGATTTCTTTCAGATGTAAATGATTTGCAGGAAAGAGGGTAGGTTACCCTGGGATTCCACTTCTCAGCTACCACAATCCTCCTGGCTTTATTTCTGTTTTCCTCAAAGCACAACAATCACCAAAAGTGTTGCAAAGCCAGTCTGACCCCGGCTGCCCTTGCGGTTCCCTCCATGAACCATAATTGAGTGGCTTGTGGGTTGAAGCTGTCAACTATTTAATGGATACCTGCAGTAACTCCTGTGTTTCCCTTCAAGACCAAGTTTCTCTTCCTTGCTTATGCTCTTGTCCTTGCTTGCTTTCACATCTTCCCTTTGTGAAGCATTCATGTGGCTTCTAAGTTCACCTTTATACAGATTTGGTTTCTTTCTCACTGCAGAAACTCTGCTTTTTAAATGAGATTTTAAGTATTCAGCAAAACTTTGTAATGAACTGAAGACTAATTCCTCCTGCAAAGCCTTTTCTGCAATAACCTGTTGAAAAGCATTTTCTGCACTGCCTGAGTTTTAAGCACTCGATCATCCTGGAGGGAGGGTCACCTGAGTGCTATTGCAAAGCCTTTGGATCACCTTAACCTTGCAAAGGGACTTGGGCAGCTTGTGTCTGGTATAAAAACCTTATGCTCTGACTTTTAGGGATGCTGGATTTTATCCCTGAGTATTTTGTAAATGTGCCTTTCTGACTTGGTCTGAAACCACAGCAGAAGAGCTTGGTGTTCCTGCCTTGTCCAAGTTTGAACAAGTTTCTTCTCCAGAAATACAACATAATCATTCATGGCATTGACAGTCCCCGTACTAATGATTAATTCCTGAGTTTAACGGTTTCTTACATGCTTAATTTAGCATTCTGAACATGTGAGAGATTTTTCCTTTTGCCTTGCCTTGCCAAACTGGCTTGATGTCAGAGATGATGTCTAGCCTGGAAACAGTTCAGTGCTGAGTGTCTAGTTCATGCAACATGGGGGACACTGTATGACAGAAAATGAGAGCTTCAAGGAGACTGCACGACACTCCATGTCTTTCTGCTCTCCACATCAAACCTCAACTGCTGCTTTTGGTGAGAATTTTCCACAGTAGACTGAAAGTCCAAGTGCACTATCCAAATAAGCTTTCTTAAACATAAAGAGAGTAACTTCTAGGTCAGGAAGTCCCTGAGTCATGGGGACATATTTCCGTACTTCCTTTGTTCCTAGACTAGCATTTCCCAATTGTTGTCTGATCTAGTAGATGTGTTCCTATGTAATCTTTGTTCTCTTGAACTGGATTTCAGTGTTCCCTCCAAAAGCAGTGCAAACGTTGTGGTGTGCTCCAAATGTTAGTGGGCAAGAAGTTCAGGTGGTATCAGGGACAGTTTGGACAACACACCTACACTGTGGAGCTTCCAGCCTTGCTCCACGAGTAATAGAATACCAGGCAGACTTGCAATTTGTTGGCTAAGGCTTTGAGTGCAGCTGGGAGAAGTCTAGGCACATGATGGTGTGTTTACTTATCCACAAAGTGCAGCCTTTGAAGCAGGTCTGTGGTGCATTTAGATGGATTGGAAGTGCACCCTGAGTTTGGGATCCTGTGGCAAGTACTAGGTCAAAAACGAAGCCTGAAACATGACAGTAGGTGGGTGTAAGGAGAACACTGCAGTGTCTGCCAAGAAACTAAGTCCTTCAGAGACTTTGGTGCTGACAAATTTGCAGCCAGTAGTACCAATGGATTTGCAATTGCTGAAAGTTTCAGAGATGTGTAATAAAGACCTTTTATTTTTCTTTTTTCTTTCTATGCAATTTGTGTGGTACAGTGACAGTGATATCTCTTCCTGCCTCTAATAATATATTTCCTTTTTTTTTCCAGAAAATTATTGTAATTGTACTTCTCTGTATGAGAATCAGAAGTTGCTTGTGTCAGGAGATCCCACGGAAACACCAGCTGTGCAGATGCTTGTGGAGCTGCTGGAGCTTGTCTTCTGCAACCTGCACTGTGTCTAAACAGCGGCTTACTCCTTAGTTCTCCGGTGCTTTACCAGTAGCTCTGCACTCCCAGATAGTCCTGAAGCTGGGCTGCTGGTGCCAGCCTGCTGGGTAGGAGCCAGGCTCAGGCTGGTGAGCTGGCTGGGCTGCCTCTTACCCCTGCTGCACTGGAGAGGAGCAGGATATGTCAAAAGATTATTTTGCCTTACTGATACAAGTTTCTTACCTTGTCACTGGGAAAATGTGAAATCCACTTTTTCAAGCATAGTAAGTGCACTGCTCTTCTGCAGCAACCTTCAGTCCCACAGTTTAAGAGTGTCTGACTTTTTGCTATGAACTCTGGAAGAGAAGGCAGAGGATACAGGAGGTGATGAGTAGTTCTTTCTTCAATAAAGCTTATGGCAGTGTCTACTGGGCATGGCTATGCCCTGCCTGGTGGGGGTCCTTGTACGGTTCTGCTCGGCACTGTATAATAGCTTCCTGATTTCTGAAAATCTCTACATATAAACCATCTCATCATGAGGGACCTGTAAACCAGAAACACTTGGTGGGAAACTTCTTTAGCCATAGAACAGGATTTGAGAATTTTGTTTTAGTTTACACAAGGATGAAACTGAGACAAACCAGGTTTTTTTAAAGGAGAAAGAAGAGAGTGTGAGGCAAAGAAAGCAATGGCCTGGCAGTGTCTGGGCAGAATGGGGATCTGTACCTGAATTTTCTCTTGCCCAAGTGACAAATTCAGCTTCCACCTTTGCCAGTAGTTTAGGCTTGCTCTGATATATTTCAGCCTGAAATTGTATTTTGCATCTCAATCTAGACAGTACTTCTTTAATAAACAAACAAAAAAAACCCAAAACCGTAAAGGTCAACTTAAAAGTGAAATTGATTAACAACTTTCTTTATGAAAATGTATTTCAGCCAGCTCTAAGAAGACATCCTACCTGCACTTCTAAAGCAAAGCCATGCTAAAAGCAGCATGTCACTGGGTGCTTTATGCTGCAAACCTGTAGTGATTAGTCCCTATGTAACTTCTGCTTCATACAAACTCGGCTGTTAGTTAAAAATTCTCTTACACTGAGATGCTTTGAGGGATTTTCCTCTGTTAAACATGAGTTCTCTTTGCTCAGCAGGAGCATCCCTACCCTTACTGTGGCAAGTCCCTCAGGTGCCATGACAACAGGGGTCTTTCCTAGGTACTCACCGTGACTTTGATAACATTTTGTTATTTATTGTGGCTATGTTTTAAATAAGAAAGCAAAGCAAAGAGATAGAGAAATCTGGTGGGTGTTTTTGGAGACTGGGAAGAAGGTTGCTGCTGGCTGAGGTTGGAAAGAGCTGTGTTTACTGTTCCTGTCTGAAAAATATGCCTGAAGGATAGAAGCGTATTCCAAAAATCCTCAGATGTATCTCTATGGGAACAAAAATAGTTATGTTGGTGGTGGTGGGGGGGAAATCTATATCCTGCAAAGTTTAGTAAAAATAATGGTAACATTGGCGTGCTGCTGAGCAGAAAGCGACTGAAAAGGATGTTTCATCCCTTTTGCGGCAGCTACCAGCCAAGGGTTAATTTAGAGCAGGCTCCAGAGAGGGATTAATGTTGGTTTCTGTTGAACATCAGAACTTTGACAGGTTTGTTATCCTTACGGGATGCAGGAGATACACTGTTTGGGGATAAAAATCCTTGGTACGTTTAATGTCTGTGTAGCACAACCTCCAAGGTGGATGATCGGTCTGAAGTCTCACAAATGTCATAGAAAAACATTTTCCAGAGTGTAAGTTGATGGATTCTCTGTCCTGAGCTGTCCATCAGCCATGCAGACCCAAATGCTTCTGTGCTGCATTCACACAGACTGTCAGCACTCTGGGCATGGACAAGAGAAGTAATATCCATGGCCTCACTTTGCAAGGTATTCCTGGCTTGTAGTGCTTTAGAGGATCAAAGCAAAGCTCACTTTGACTCCAGCTGAAGTTCTAGAGTACTCAGCACTTTACGAATCAAAAACTAGCCAAGCCCCAACCTCTTGTTCTGAGCACAAAATGATAAGTGTGCAATTAGTAATTAAACAAAAATTCTATAGCAGAGGTGTATTCCATTCTCCAGAAGAATGTTACCCAATTTTGACATCATCCATTCTTCTTCCTGCAATTCCCTCCTCCCTTCTCTGCCTTTCACTCTTGAACAGGAGGAGAACCCAACATTCCTGCAGAGACTAACCTCACTGGTTACAGCCCAGGGGGTTATTCCCAAAGTTCTTCTATCCCCTCTGTATGGATGGAATCAAGGCTTTACTTAAGAATAATCTTGTTTACTCCGTGAAGCATGTGCACATTGTGAATAGTTTTGCACAGACACTTTTCCTCTGGTGTTTTTAGAAGTGCTAATGAAATGGCTGTGTAGTAATTATTTTCTTATCATACCTAAGCTTTGAGCTTCAAGCAGAAAAGACAGAGTGAGTTATCTGGCAATGTGTTGTCATTCATAAGATGAAGCATCAAAATTTCTTCAATATCACAACGCTGGCTTCCATCCAAAGAGCAGACAGGATAGCTGCCAGAAAGAGTGAGGTTTTCCCCTCCAGGGCATCCTCACTTTAAGGTACTTTGCTAGCAAAGCCACAAATAAAAGTAGAGACATACTATTCTGCAGCTTCAAGCTTATCTTTCTCACTTATGCTCAAATATAGCAGGCTTTGCCATGGTGCATTGTGTCCCCAGCCTCCTACAGTAGTTCACGACTGGTCTATTAACATTCGTATCTGGTGGAGTAATTCAGATTCCTCTGAACTTTCTATAAACAAATGGAAACACTTTTGAATTTTCTTTGCTCCACGAAACACAGTTTGGCTTGCCAGAATCGTAAAGATGTAATTCAGAGCAATACAGCAACTGTAATCATGCCTCTGTCCTGGGCTGGGGAACATTTTGCAGACTGATTAGACTATAGAAACCCTTTGAAATTAAATAGGAGGTAGCTGCTAATGGAAACTCCACCATTGCAGAGAGCAAACACATGAGCAAAGTAATCCTTGGTCAAAAAATAGGCACTCATTCCCCCTCCCTTCTATAAAAAGTAATCTACTTGCTTTAACTGCTGAATCAAAATTATTTTAATTGTATTCCAGGCAGTCTGCTCCCTACTCCTGGGTGGTGATGTTTGATTCCATCGTGATTAAGTGGTGCTACTGCTTATTTATATAAGGGACTGGAACCAGCCCACTGAAGCCAAGGGCACTGTTAGCTGATGGGGATTGTGCCTTCCCACCCTGCTGGGCTAGCCAGCTCACTAAGGCAGTCCCAGAGCCCTTCCACAGTTTTAAAAGGGTTTACATTTATTATTTTGAAAGAAAGAAACAAGACATTTGGCCTGGTTTTATTGCTGGAATTGTGTGTTTCATTCTCTGGAACATTTTGAAGGCTGCAATAGGGTCAAAACAAAATGCTGTCTGTCCTCAGCTGTGCTCCCCTGAGTGCCATGGCGCTCAGCAGCTGTGCAGGGCTCTACATGATCTACATTTATGACTCTCCTTTTGCACTCCTAGCCAGGTCTGAGTTTGTATGCTGTCATGGGAAATATCAGTAGCATTTGAGATGTACCACCTCACATGGCTCACATCTTGCTTTTCCTTCTTTCATCTCGTCTGTAGTGTCCTGTCTGAGGTCTAGTGTGTGCTCAGCAAGGAGTCTGTGAATGTCTTCACCTGTGTCCCACACCCTGAGTTTATTTCCACCACAGCTGTACTGAGGTGAAGCTGAATTTTCATCCAAACTATTGAAAAACTTTCCAAAGTTTACAGAGTCCCAGCAGAGATCTAAGCTAACTCCACTATGTGTTTCCTTCCATCTTAAACCCTAGATGAAAGGCCAGGGAAATCCCAGGTTGTTTTCACTCTGCTGGAGTAGTGGGAAGGTGGTGGTGACATTAGGCAGTGCACCCCTCGCAGCACACTGATGCGTAGGGGGTACCAGGCCATGGGGACACAGTGACACCTCACTGGTGCCACTGGCAAGCCCCTACAGGAGTTGGGCAGCAGAAGCCTGCCCAATCTGTGATGCAGAAAGCCCCAGCTCAAGTAGGCCTGGCAGAAACCCACCACTATCACCACTTGCATCTTTGCTCCAGCTTTGTGATGTCTGAAGGAAATCTTTCCAGTCATGTTTCAGTCAGTGTGAGACCTCTCTACCTCTGCAATTCTATTTTTTCTGTATAATGTTCCAGAAATGTGTGGAATCCAGACCTGTGGTTTAAAACTATGTCTTGTCTGATAGACTTTCAATCTGCTTTTCCCTTTTTCCTTTTTTTTTTTTTTTTCCCCCACAGTGTTCAAGACTTCTCACACTTCATCTCAAGTACCATTACTTTCCACAGAGATGATACAAGGAGTTCACACTAGTTGCAGCTTTAGGAAGCATTCTAATTATATTTAAATACCCAAGGCTGGCAAATTGCTCGATTAGCATTGACAGAAACCACTTGTAGTTGATAGTTTGCTCCTGAGGTTATAAATAGACCTGTCAGAGCTCCAACATGTGCTAGGCAGGTATTTGATCTTGAACACTGACTGAACTTGCAAGCCTAGGAAAAGAGTGATTTATACCTAGAAAAGGCTGCAGAGTTCAGAATAATGCTGTAGCCAGAAACAACAGTGGTCTTTAATGCATCACAGTGGTTAGACCTTGTTCTGTTTCACAGTGGGCGTGGAAGTGTGCGAGGAGTGAACAGAGGAGAGAGCATGGTGAGGGCAAGGAGCGGCGTGGGAGCTGGGATGTGAGGTGTGGGAAGCGGTTAGCCTGCCAGCAGTGCTCCAGGAAAGGGTCTGTGTTGCTGTTTCCTACTGCCTGGTTTTATTAACAACTAAGCTGATGTGTGTCCCTGCTCTACACAGCTGCAGGTTTAGAACAGGTAGGGGCTGCACATTCTGGGGTTGTGCCTCCATCATGTTCCCAATTGCCACCCCTTAAATGAGATGTATATACCTTGCTGCTAGCATGCAGAGCATAAGTCAGTAGCTGATCAGTAGCCTGCTGTGTTACTCCAGCTTTTGGGTACACACATGCATGATGTGATTCTTCAGGTCTTCCCTCATACACAGCACAGGATCTGTGGTGCATCTAGCAGGAGGAAACAGCACGTTTCAGAGTGCTGGGCTCCCTCCTGATTTTCCTGAGGTTGCTTATGTCTCCATCAAGCACAACAGCATTTTGCTACCAACTCTTTACCTTCACACCATGGCAGGTGCCTCATATCTAAGGCAGCAGGGGAAAAAAACATCCTGTAGAGAAGAAAAGCAGGCAGGCAGTTTTTTCTCATCTCCCAAACCCCTGTCCTCAGCAGCCTCTCTTTACTCTTGCTGCCATAAGCTCTGTTTTGCCACTGCCCAAGTGGGTAGAACTGCCCCTGAATTTGATGGGTTCTTCTGGGATCCAAAATCCAGGTAGCCTCAAGTCCCTTTGTTGTTCTTGAACTCAAGGAACCAGGCACATGTTCACTAGGAAATCCTTATACAGTGATTATGTGCTGCCTGCTTGCTATAGCATTTTATAGTATAAAAATAACACCTTCAGCAAGGTGGCTTAATGTTTTGTCTTAAAAGGGAGAAACATTACTCTATCCACTATCATTCAAACCAGAAAAAAATATTCTCACTCTATTCTCTTCTTCCTACTCACTCACATATCCTGAAAATATTGAAAGTGTTTCTGAATTATTTCCTTCCCTGGGAGATGATGCTCTGAGTATTTAGTACCTGAATTGTCTCTTCTGACTGTGGAGCTCTTCTCCTCTTTCCCAGGGGTTACAGACCTGCAGGCAGAGCTACCTGGATGACTGAAATGCTCCAGAGCATCTATTAAAAAAAAAAAAATATATATCTTCTTGTACATGCCAGGAATGTTTAGAATTAAAAATCCACTGTAACTAGTGTTTAGGGGGAAATGCAGTGTAATAACAATGGTATATTAGCAATTTTTCATAGAGCTGATGATTTGAAGAGCTGCTAATTAACGATGGGATTTCTTTGCAGACACTACAGGGAGATACTTCATAAGGAAAAATGTAACCGAAGCCAAAAGTGACTGTCTCAGAAATTCTCTCTGCCTGTCACAGTTACAGAAAATACTGAGCTTGTTTGCTGCTGTGTGCTGAAGTAGGGCGTTTAGAGATGTGTGCTGATTGTAGCATCAGTGGGGAAGTCGCTGTCTTAGTTAACTCTGGGGCTGTCTGGGGGCCTTACCAGGCTGGAACTGAGTTTTTAATCAACTGAAAGATCATTTTCTGTCTTGTATGTGTAACACATTCAGAAGGCTGCAAGGGATTTCCTGCATGGTGTATGAGGCAGCACCTGTGCTCAGCTCCTCTGTCAGAGGATTAGATACTTTGTGTTCACCTTCTACACTCTTCTGAAATGGTGTGGTGTATGTTTTGAATGTAGGAGAGGTTAAAATATACTGAGATTTGTTTATTTTAACTATAGGAAAAAAACATATGTTTGCAAAATGGTGGTTTCTTCAGCATTCATTTATTTAAGTAGAGATTTCAGTCTGACAGGTAAATAAACTTTAGTATCCTCAATTCTTTTGGCATCAAATTTCAATTTTATACTTGGATAATAAAAGAGAAAGGAGTGATATGGCAGTCACAATAAAAGATACTCTAGAGAAAGATATTCTAAATGATGCTGCAGCTCCCAGGGTCTGAACAGTGTTTTTGAACAACAAAGCCAAATTTTTAGGCTTTCTGCTACAAAACCACGGCTGTCATCAAAGCATTCACCCTTACTTCAAAGCTACTACTCCTAATTGTCTTGCAACATGGGTTACTTTTTAAAAGAATTTTCAGAGTTTCTATTTCTGCAGTCCCAGGATTGGCTGCCTTTTAAATTCTTACTTTTCTTTTATTTTTAGATTGTCTATAGCCAATTGAAGGTTCATGTAAATGTGAGGAGGAATTTTTTCACTGGGAGAACACTGGAGCAGGCTGCCCAGGGGTTTGTGAAGTCTCCCTCTCTGGAGATATTCAAAACCCACCTGGATGTGTGCCTGTGTGATCCGTATAGGTGATCCCTCTGGCAGGGGAGATGGACTGAGTGATCTTTCGAGGTCCCTTCCAGCCCCTGATATTCTGTGTGAAACATTGAAGAGTGGAGGGAAATGGACAGAACCCTTTTTGACCCCTGAACTCTATTAGCTGTGGCTGAAGGATTCTTGAAGTAAGAGCGGAGCCAGGGCTGCAACCTGCAAGCAGACGTGGACAGAAGGTGGCCCAGTTACCATCTGGAGTATGGTTTCAGGCTCTGTTTTTGGTTTGGGGCCAAACAGAACTGAAAGCTTTGATCTCGTGGTGATACAAACTGATGAAATTCTGATTGTGTGTTTTTGTTCTGTAGTTGTTTGTGGTAAAAACTGGTGTTAGTCAGTAGGAAATATTTCAGAAGAGCTTATGAAGAGTAATACGAGATCAAACAGATTTAAATCAACTAACAGTACAGATTTTTGCAATACGTCTAATGTGGGCAATCAGAAGTAATCTCATCTGCATCATCAGTTGTGCAACTCTTTATTCATGTTATTCCTTTCTTAGAGTTATTTCCTGCTCAACTTATTTCACCTACCGGTCAGCCATTTGTGCATCTTGTTAGACTACCTTGATGTTGCTGTGCTTGAGTGATTGATGCAGCACCTTCATGCTGCCAGCCTCAGCTCTTCCTCCAGTCTCATTTACCCTGTTGATTCTTCAATATGATGTTCACCATCATTTTTACTTCTGTTTATCACAGTATTTTGCCTCCACAGATAAAGTTCAGGGTGCTTTGGGGAGGAGTTATTCGCAGTGCTGGGTCACCCTCTGCCATATCAATTGAGTGACCCTGGAGGGAGGAGAAGAAAGAAGGATGCACCTGTGGTGGGCACATGTTGTGAATTCATGTGGAAAAAAACTCTGTGCTTCCAATTCGATTGACTGTAGGGTTTCTCACCTGCTGTAGTAAAGGGACTGGTTGGCTCATGGTTGGTTGATAACTACAGGAGCTCTTTGCAGAGCTCTCTTCCAGTGCTTTCTTTTAGGAGGCTTCAAAGAAACTGGTCATTTTGTTTTAGGATTTGATATTCAACTGAATATATGACAGACCAACTACTTTCCTTGCTGTATGCACTAACGAAGGGAAAAAAAATACCTCAGCGCACTGAGAATGATGCCCTCAGATTCCCAGTATAAGAAGGGTGAGTTTGTGGTTACAGTGTGGTACTCTGGAGCATCTTGTATCCCACTTGGAGCTAGGGAGGATGCAGCTGACACCTTGACTGCTGGAAGCTTGGCAGCTCACAGCCACTGCTTTTAAAATACACTCTCTGCACCACATCTCCCAGGCCCCTCCATGGTAAATTATTATCTCTCTTCTAAGTTCACAGATAGCCTCAACCCTTCACAGAGAAGAGCTGGACTGCAAATCAAAGCTTTCACCAGCAGAAATTCATTAAATTATTTGGGATACTTTGGCCAAACCTCATCTCTAGAAGAATAGATGTTCCCAAATATGGTATCTTAATAAAATAAAATAGTGCAGCTGATCTGTGTTCAGTTGCTCAGTTTATAGCAAATTATTCTCTGATAGCTGTGACTTATGGCAGTTCCATCCTAGTGCAGCTCAGTGTTTAGAGGCAGCAACTTTGTCGGGGGACTCCAGCAAAAGTTTGTATTTGTCACTGGGGCTGGAGTTTGAAGGAGGCAGGTAACATCCCATTCCTGAGCTAATTAATCTTCCTGTGCAAGAATTCCCTCTGGTGCTATCCCCAAAGCCCTGCTGTGTACAGGTGTTGCCATGGCAATGACAGAAGGCTCAGGATGCCTTTCTTCTCTTTCTATTTTTCTCTAGGAAAAAAATAAAACAAAACAAACAAACAAAAAAACCACAACCACAAACAAACCTGAAACATGATAAAGAGTAAATTCCATGCCTGTGGAAACTCTGATCTTAGTCTAAAAGTCCCCTGAAGAAAACATCATTTTGTCTGTCCCCAGCTATCTCCACTCCCTGATACATTACCCCAGTTTGAGACAGGATCCATCGGGTGGGGCTGCCACAGCAGGGCTGCAGGATTACAGCAGTGAGGTGTGACTCACAGCTGTGAATGGATGGTCTTGGAGAGCAGGGTGGGGACTTTGATCTGTAGCCAAGGAGCTACAGATCTGTCTTGGGAGTATGGACAAGTCCTTTGAGGTCTACATGATCACAGAGATTTAGATCCAAAAAGGTTTTATAGAGACAGACCGGCATGGGACAAGAGGATAGTGAGTTTTCCCCTGAAAGGATTGGAGCAGTTTCACTTACCTTTTTTCTCATTTGAATACCTAACAGCTCTGGCACATCCTAAAACCCAAGCAGGTCCCCGTCTGCCTTTTCAGGCACTTACATACCTCTTAAAAATTGGCTCATGGTACACTCTGTGCTCTTCACTTTGAAATGTATAGTTCAGAAAGGGTGAGGTTAAGTCCTAACAGTGAGGAGAAGTGTGAGGAATAAAGAAGGACCACGCATATGGCACTGCTGTGAAGTCTTTTACCCAGGTAAGGTGCTCAGCAGTGACTGCTACAGCCATCTTCTGCCTGCAACACCATTACTGCCATATGCTGTGAATCCTGGTTAGTTAAAGGCAACTGCTGCTGAAGGATAGCTTTTATAGCAGGTGAGTTCAGAAGCAGCACAAAGATGGCAACTGATCTATGGACTTGGGAAGGAAGCCAGTCCATAGTAATGCTCAGAATCAAAGCTTAGAGACTTGTATAATCTTGGCTCTAGTATGACTTCTGTGGTGGCATCAAAGCTTAATGTTTGGAAAAATAACCTCCCGGTAGTCCCCTGAAGCCACCCAGATGCTCCTTCACTCCTCATCTCAAGAGAACAGAGTTTCTCTCTCATCCACTGATGAAAACTATGCAGTAGCCTCCTTACTGAAGATCTTGCATACCACTTTTGCCCTGGTGAAAACAGAAGGCTTTGATGGAATTTTTCAAATTCTGGTGACGTGACCACAAGCCTTTTTGACAAAGCTGTCAAACACTGTCAGTCTCCAGAGCTGGTGCCTACTAGCAGATCTTTCCCCATGGCTCCCTAGGGCTCTGTCATTTCAGAATGCACCCATCAAAAGTCACCATATGTTCTTTTGCTCTTGGAACTACAAATAAAGCTGTTGACACCAGAAAACCTTTTCCAAATATTTCACTTTTAAAAAAAACCCAAAGACCATCACCACCCCCCAAAATCAACCAACCAAACAAAAAACAACAAACGGGGAAAAAACTAAAAACAAAACAACAAACATGGGGAAAAAAATGTAAACAAAACAACACACACAAACAAAAAAAATCCCAAAACACACCAAAAACAGCACACAAATGATCCTTTATGACTTCGATGTTTCTATGTGTCAAGGAAATTGGATTAAAAATTAATGATATTAATTTTTATGTCCAGGCAGAGATTGTTAATAACTATGAATACTGTTTATTAACATCAAATCTCACCACAAAACTTATATACAAGGTTCAAAACGCACGGTTTGGAAATTTATACATGCAGGGAACAGGCAAGACTGGAACTCTTAAAGGCAACTAGCATAAGCAAACATTTTTACTGGCAGAGAAGGTTTGTGCAGTCACTTACACCGCTTGCAGTTAGTTATCCTGCTTAGCCACTGGATGGAC
>VWYK01109146.1:77755-100105 GCA_013399775.1 Semnornis frantzii
CAGGATGGCACTTTGCCCAGTTTGCCCATATTAGGTGAAACTGGGGCTTTTGTCCCTTCCTGTGGCCACCACCCCCAACACAGAGGGAGGGGGAGCAGGGGAACATGCCTGGGCAAGCCAGGACATCCACAAGCCCACTTGGCCTATCTAGGCCTACCACGACACTATGTTGTAGGTTCACATAAATCCGTAGGATTGTATTGTGTCTTTGGATTAAGTCTGAAATGATGATAAAAAAGCTATGTACTCTACACCTTGAGTATAGAGTGTGTGTGTGTGTGTGTGTATATATATATTTATATATAAAAATCAGGAAAACATATCTGCAGAAAGACAGTCCTTCCACTCTCAGGTCTCCAAACACTTTCTTAGTAGCTGCATTTAATTTCAGAGCCTGCAGTGTTATCAAGAACTCTTTTGCTGCCCTATCCATAATAACACTTCTGTGGTCGTACAGATATTTAAATAGATCCCAGCTTTTTAATTTCTTCTATCTAACCCATTACTGCAGGGCTGTTCAAGCATCCTGGTATCACTGGATGCATGGGCAAGAAACTCAGCTATGACAAGCTGCTGGCTGTCCTCATGTCCTCACGTCACCTCTGCCCTGTGAGCTGAGATTCAGAAGTGTTCACATTCAAACGCTGTCTCACATAACGAGTTGGCTCTGAAGCCCTGTAGGGGACACCTCATCCCACCTACGGGCTGCAGCTTTGAAAAATCTCAACTGGAGAGCAGCCTAAACTTTGTCTGCCTCTGTGGCTGTGCCTTAGCACAAGGTGAGGGACACCTTTGTGCTTGGGAGTGCTCAGAAAAACTAAATCAAAGCATTCACAGCAGGAGTAAAGTTGATGTGCAAAAGTCAGGCTTCCGCTTAGGGCAAGCAGTCATGAGTGAGCAGTGCTTCAGCGTTCATGTCCCTGGATTAGACAGAGCTCAGGGGCCAGGCTGCACCAGGAGACAGCAGAGTATTATTTTTTTCATACAAATGAGGAAACACAAGCAGATAAGGACTTCAGGTGAATTTCAGTTGAACATGACCATGTAAGTGATGCACCCAGTAGTCTGAAGAAAGCTTAAGGAAGTATTTTAAGCTATATTCAAGAAGAATAATCCATAAAAGCACCAGTTACAAAACTGAACAGAGAAACATGTTTCTGGTATCCTATGCTGCTAATCAAAAGAGAATGTTGTTGTGTTATGCACTAAAGCACACAAAGGCAAATGGGAATTTAAACACAAATGTGTTCAGTTCATGGAGTTCTGAATGAAAAATGCATCACCAAAGACTTTGCAGGTGCCTACCCTGTTCATGACTGGTTAATAAATGTTAGAATCACCTAGAATACCAGAGAACACCCTATTTATCACTGACTGGGAAAGCTCTAAACTGGTAGGATTAGTTGCTTCTCATCCCTGGCTCAATTTGTGATTGCCAGGGCTTGGGTGCAGGGATGCACTGCCTGCTTGCTTTCTCCTGGCTCAGATAAGATGTGTAATGTCTCTGCTCTGGAGTTCGCTTGTAGTTGCTGGTAAAGGTGATGTGATTCAGTCTAGGCTTGAAATAGTTCTTTCCTGTAAATAATTGGGGATTGTGTTTTGTTTGGAAGTGAGATAGAGGTGAAACTTTGTCATACTGTGCTTCTTAAACTACCATCTCTCTTTCCTGAACTGTATTATTCTCTCATTACTGTGGCCAAGAGAAGAAAATAAACGTTTGATGGGTAATGAAGCAATGTCTTAACAGGTATGTCAACAAGGAGAATCAGGTCAGTCCTTGAATATCTGTCATTTTGTAAGCTGCCAATCAGTAAAATGCCCTGGGAGTGATGGAGTGAGCTGGTAATCAGTGCAGAACAGACATGTGCATCTTGTTTAATCCTATTTGACTTGCCATTTTAATGACTTGGGTTTGGGGGTGAGCTGTTGCATAGGGCTCCAAGCGATGCTGCTGCTTTTAAATTTCTGTGGTTTCATATGTTGTGTAATTGCTAAACAAGCTGTAGTCTGCAGAACTGACTGCTGTGAATTCTTTGCTTATTCCTCCTGTGCCTTAGTTACTGCTCCTTTCAATGCAGAACTCAAAAGCCACATCACAATCTAAATAATGAGTTGAAAATATCTTATCAGAAACAGTTTTTAATCTAAAATCAAGAATTACCCTCATCTAAATGTGCCTTACATTTACATTTCTTTAAAACCAAATGATTTGGCAGCTAGGAAGTTCTTCTTGCTGAATTGCTTGGTACTTAGATGCTGTTTGAACCAGTAAGTAATAGATCATTTGAGCTCCATAGATTGACAGCACTAAGACAGCTCTTCTTTTGTGCTTGGCACCAGTCAGCAGCTGCTGCCTGCCTGCCTGCTTCAGCTGCCATTCCCATTATGAAGAAAGGTTTGATTCTGTAGTTGATATTTTTAAGATGACCAAGAATAATGCTTGTTGTTCTGCTTTTGATGATCTGGGAGGGTAGTAGTTGAGGAGATGAGTAAACTGAAGACTTGATTTCTCTCAAAGTTCCTGTGGTGAAAGATCATCAGTAGCAAGTAAAGACTGTGGACGAGCTCAGCTGCAATAGCCTTTGTTCTGTACTTTGATTTGTTCCCTAGTGACAAAAAAAAGGCCTCCTTCTTTCTCATCAGCCCTCCTAAGCATGGAAAGCCCCTGAGATGAAACTCTTACAGGAGGAAGACTGGAGAATAGAGAAGGGAGAGCTGCTTTCTACTTCTGGTCATGCTTCAGTGGCCAAAACTGGGAAACTTGACAAAGAAGAACAGAGCTCATATGGTAAAACAAAAGTCATTGACCTTTGAGGGAGATGTTTAAAGTTCTCTCATGATACATTAATGCTGAGAGTCCCAGTGGATCCAAAAGACCTTTTTTCATTGTTTTGTTTCCTAGTTGGACCAAATGTGCACTGCCCAAGTAGTGATCAGTTTGATTCAGTGTTGCTGTAGTTTCTGATTTCTTCTGTAGTCATTGCATTTGCATCCCTTTCACACTTTGTTTTATCAAGTTGTCATTACATATCAGAACAGTGAAATGTGCAGAGATTACCCTCCATGTGTGCTGTCCAGGGCTGCTTGTTTGGTCACCTACACACCTGGAAAACTGGGAGCAAATCTCCCTCAGAAAATGAAAATGCAATTGACTGTACCCATGCCATTCCTGTCTCTTAGAGTAAGTGTCCTTTGAACGTGAGCCTTATGGCCTTTGCATCTCTGGCTTTTAGATAAGAATTACCCTTGCTGTCCAAACTCAAAGTGTGTCTGTAGCATCTGGAAGGTATTATCTGTCCAGGCTTATATTTGAATGTTAGGTGCTAATTTCAGACAAGTGTCTATCACTTGAACATAGAGTGTGCAGCTGCAGCGGCCCCCAGATTATTATTACCTCTAAGTGGCAGCCATTTGGTCTTTTTTCCCTTTTTATCTCTGTAGTGTTTGTATGAGTACCCACGGTAGAATTCATTTTCCCTACCTCCAGCTGGCTGAAAGGTAGATGTTGAGATCAGCTTTTTCCCTGAGGCCTGCCTAGTTTACAGTCAATGGGGAATGATCTACCTCTCTCAAAGACAATTTGTCCATCAAAAGGAAAAGGGAATAAATTGCTTATTGCTCTTCACTGCCTGTTCTTTACACTCAATGCCTAAAATTTTGATGGTCAAAATAGGAAAGATGAGTCCCATACAAAATGGGATGTTTGTGGCCCCATTCTATTACCAGGGGTTAGCAAGTATGGAAATGTGTCTCCCTGTCCCTAAGGGTAGCTGTTCTGTTTGCTACTAAATGTGAACGTTGCTTTTACTAAACTCTGTTAAAGCAGTGTCTAACATTAAGCTTCAAAAGTCTTCTTTGTGGCCAGTAGAGAGTTTCACAGCTCCTGAGGAAAGAGTGTTTCAAATCGAAACCACTTCTCTTTGTCACTGCCATCGTGAGGATGCCTTGCCTAGGACCTCGTTGAGTAACTGCAGCAATTACTAATTGCTGCTGCGGGGCCATGTGCTGGGGTGGTAGGTAGCCCCTTTACCTGCCTGTAGGGAAATCACATCAGCTTTCTGGAGGCAGTTAAGTCTCAGTTATTTGTTCAACTGGTGATTGCTTGCTGACTCATTCAAAATTCAGCATTGTTCAGATGGGTTGGGTGCTCAGGTTGTAACTCAAATCACAGACTGCATTTGCAAAGCAAACTGAGCTACAGACCAATGTGGAGGTGTTAAGCATTCTGACCTGGAGTACCTTTAAAAGTAAAGGGGGAAAAAACAAACAAACAAAACAAACAAACAAAAAAAAGAAACTAAAAAAAAAACCACCCCACACAAACAAACCCACCAAACTCACCATCTCAAAAAGCTGGATCAAGCTAATGGCTGGATGTAGTTTCTGCTCAGTACTGTGCTTATTACTCAGTGCTATGTCATTCTGCAGCTGTTTAAACCAGTAATTCTCTTCCTTGTGATTCCTTACTTAGCAACTGCTTTACCAGAGTGGGAACTGATTTCACAGCTAAGATATGGAGCATGAAGGTGCCTCTGAAGCATGCATTTCTGACCAGAAACACCTCATACACGTGAAATGCTTGCCTCAGAGAACAGGTATTTTCTTGCAGTCTGCGTGTAAATGCTCAAACTGATCTCACTTCTCAAAACATGAAAAAAGGCATGTTTTCTTTGGCCCGAATTTTAAGAAGCATCTGTTCTTAGTGAAAATGATACAGTTGTCCCAAAGACTCTTTAACTCCTGGTTTAGGGATGTTCCCTAGGAGCAGTGTGCTTTACCCTTGTAACGAGTGCATCCTTGTGAGCAGAAGGCAAGGAAATCCTATGGAAGTGCCACAACCCGTGTGCCCTGGCAATGACCCCGCGGTCAGCTGAGCAAGCTGTAGTGTTAAACATCTTTAAAAATGGCAATCTGTTTATTACAGCAGTTAGCTGTCCCCCGATCCTTGCATACACCTCAGTCTTAGGAAGAAGTATGTTAAAAACCATGGCATACATAGCAAGAAGGGAGCTCTTATATGTATTTCTGTGTATCAGTAAAGGTGGTGCTCAGATCTTAGTTTCTAACTTTGTGTTAAACTGAGAGGTTTTGGTAGATTTCCTTTTTTTTTTTTTTCCTTTTTAAATGAGTTGCCTTATCTCCAAGTACACACACTATGATCAATCCCTCCTGTTGACTTGTGTTGTGACTTGCACTAGGGTGCTGTTAGGAAGTCATCATGGCTCATATCTGTGCTCTGAGCTGACTTCATAGGCAACACACCACCACCAAACAAAGAAACAAGTCTGCTGTGCATGAGCAGTAACTCCCCAGCACATCCTCCTGCTCCTCGCTTCTGCTTTCAGCTCACCTCTCACATTTGTCTTCAGTGTCTGCAACTTTATTATCTGGTGACGATGATCTTCACTGTAAAGTGTGCTCCAGCCATAGTGACATCCTTATCAGCTGTCTAGACTGCAGTCACTTCTTCTCTGGACTCCAGATCTCAGTTTGTAGGATTTCTGTATGTGGAGGATGCTGCTGTTGCTTCTCTCAGTTTAACAGCTCGTGGGCTAATAAAATGGATGCGGTTACAGTCCGGCAATGGACAAACCTCTGGACCAGAGGAGACCACTGCTTTGGAAAATACTTTTCTAACCTTACAACTTGGTTTTGGTAGACCCGATTAGATTTCTTGCAAATGACCGATATTCACCAGCCCTACACACTGCACTGGCAGGAGGAGAGGTTTCAGACAGCCTTTTCTTTTCTTTTTTTTTTTTTTTTTCTTCTGTGTGTAGTAATGCCAAATGCTTCTGTTTGGATGTGTCTTTTCCTCCTGTTAAGTTGTTTTGCTAGAGACGCAGTAGGGTTTATTCATCATGGAGTAATTCTCCTAAGAGACAGTGAACTATGTTAATGACTCATTTGCTTGTGAGGATTTGGAGATACCTGTCAGGGAAATATATTTAGCATTGGACTTTTTCTGATGTATGCGCAGCACCAGAAAGATGAGGCTGTTGCAGGGAGATGATTTTCTCTGTCGTATGCTTACACTTACTCTCACTGAAAAAATCAACAGAAATCTTGCTCTTCTGAGCAGTGTCTTGTATTGTACTCTCCTCGATCAATGATGGTTACATTATGCCTTCATACCATCTGTGAGAGTAGACCACAACATTTTTTCCTAAGGGCACTGGATTGATTTTTTCTTTTCTGTTTTTAATGTATCATAATGTAGGTTTATCACAGAAGAAGCCCTGGGGTAATAGACCTCCTTCTCCTGGCATATGTAGAGCTTGGGGGATGTATTTTTATTCACTGAGTGATAATTCCTAAGTATAATGAATATAAATGCAAAAGTAATGTTCCTGTAGGTGTGTATCTTCAGAGGCAAAGCTGTGGCACAGAGATGGTTTCAGCAGTGTTTCAGAGAGAAAAGGTCCTGTATCAGCGGGAGCCCTTGAGGGCTTTGGCTGGGCAAAGCCCAAGCCCAGTTTTCATGCTTCTGGCATACAACAGCATTGTCTGGATTGTCTTCTTCAGGAAACTAAAAGCAGTGATACATCCTGCCAGCCCAGCTGGGTACAGTTTGCAGGAGTAGGCCTAGATGAGGCTGCTGAATGAGCCTGACCGCTTCTGCTGCTCTGGGAAAGCCTTGTGTCTCATAGCTGAGAGCCCAGGGAAAACATGGGGAAAACAGGGAAAACATAGGTCAGGCCGGCACATTGCCAAAATGAACTTAGAGAAGTGGAGCTTCTGGTTCCACAACATTGTTTGCTGCTGTCAGAACGAGAGGCCAGCTACGTGCCACAGGCACGCTCCTCATGTTGGGCACCATTTCGTCAAGAAGAAGGTTAATACTGTGGCTAGGTGGAGCAATTCCAGTGCAACCTTGTGCTGGTTTGAGGCTAATTGGAATATTTTAATGAAAATTAGATGATAGGCTGTGAAAGGAAAACAATGATGATGTCTACTTCACTCATAGGCTGAGATGTATAAAAACAAAGACAAACATAGATAAGACAGAGTCTCTCTCTCTGTGTCAGAGTTGGTTTGTTTTCTCCCTGGGCTTTTGCGGTTGTGTAACCCAACTAATCATTCTGCGTCTAACCCTCCTTGCTGATCCTCCACACCTTCCTTGCATGTAAGGCAGACCCTGGGGTAAGGGAGAGGGGTGCAAAGAAGCTGGAAGGGTGGTTGGGAGCCCCTCCTGGGGACTCTGATTTCTGGGAGGGGTATTGTGTTTCTGTATTACTTTTAACTTGTATATTTCTGTATATATATTGTAATATATTGTAAATATTTGTGTGTATATTGTGCTAAGCTGTGACTATAAAGCTTCATTCCTTAACTTCCAGTCAACTGAGTCTAGTTTGGGTGATTTTCATAGAGTGGTGGGGCGGGTAACTCCCAAACCATCACAAATCTCTATCAAAATGTTTCTTTTCCAGATTAAATATTGTACACAAACTTATCTATTTCACATTCTGACTTAAATCCTTCATTTGCTGTGGTTGCTCCCTGAAAGCACACAGCACTGCAGCCCTGCTCCAACAGCATGCTGTGTTCAGAGCTGGTGGTGGGGATAAAATGTCAAGGAGCTTCAAAACATTCACAGACTACTGCTGGACTTCCCAGACTTCCCAAGAATTTTTGGGATACTTTCACCGAGCCTGCTGCTTTTCCCCTTGGGGATTATCTCAGAGTGTTACAAGCTCCATGCAGCACAAGTTCAGGGCTCTGAGGACTCTATCTTGAGATCCACTCTCAACACACAGTGCCATCTTTTGGCAATCAGCCCCTAAAAGACTAGAACATTATTAGAAAGCATTTTCACTAGAAAGCATCTACAAAATCGAGAGGAATGTCCTGTGCCCAAAGGTTAGCTAAAGTCTGCCTGCATCCAGGATGGAATCATCTCTCCCAGAGCCCTGGAGGAACTAAGACCACACAGATTTTGGGGCAACTTGAATGTTTGACATCTGCGTCAAATGCTCGCTGTTGTCACTTCAGGTGGAGTGGCAGAGTTTGGAAGCTGACTTTGGGGTTAGGCCCTGAGGCCTAGGAGTGGAAGGAAGTGGCAGTTGCTCTCTCAGACTCTGATGCTCGCTGTTTCACTCTAGTCATTGTGCTGCTCTAGATCACTGCCAGCTGATCATCCAGTTAGGAGCAGAAATAACTGTCTAGCTAATGTCCATTGCTCTGCTAGCATATGGTATTTTTCTGATGTCATTTTGGAATCCTCCACAGCAAACCAGGTTTTTCTCACTTTAAAAATTGATTAAAAATTACACCCCAGCCCTATTTGGAAGTGCAGAAAACACTGTCACTCCTTAGTTGCAGCATATACTCCTTCCAATTAGTCACATTTGAAAATGGTACCCAGGCACAAGCTGTTTTGTCCTAACCTACAGCAGTTCACGACAATGTCCCTGTGACTGTTTCTTCCATGAGTTAAATGTCTGTATACAGTCACCCTTCTACAAAGGAAGCAGTTTCAGAGAGAACCATCTTAGCACGACTTAGTGCAACTTCATTCCTGTGTTCAGGCTTTTTAAAGCACTCCAGGCATGGTCACATTTGTCTTGGGTCAGGCATTCTCTCTGCCCTCCCTTCCTCTGCCTTTCTTCAGGTTCTTCGGTAGCTGCCAACTTTACCAAGCTGTGAGTTTGTTGGAAGATTTTTTTGCCACTTCTCTATGGCCTAGAGTTTAGGTCAAGGATTGGGTTGTACAGATGTCTGTTATAGACTGCAACCCAATTAACTATTCTGTTTTAAAAAATTACTGTAATATTGAAAAGTGGTCATCATCTGCACCAATGTGCATCCTTCAATCCCCCCCTTTACCCTTGTAGCTGTAATGTAAACTCTTGTTTAGCTCACCTTCCTTCATCCTCCCATCTCAACAGGCTGTTGTTAATTCTCTGGTTGTCTTGCAGAAGCTGAGACTTCTGTCATTGCTTTAGATTAAGAATCACATTTTCCAAGTTATTTCCATGCTCTCCTTCTAAAGATTATATAGATATTTTTGCAGTCATCATTAACTTTTCTTAGCCCATCACCCATGTTTTAGAGAGTGATTTTGGAGAGATGAATGTGCTTCAGTTTAGTGTTAATGCAACCTCTTACTGTTTTCAGTGCTGAAATATGGGCTAATGTATCAGATAATGCTACCCAGTGCCAGGAGCTTTACTTCTGGCTAGGCAGAAGCAGGCTCTACAAACACAAATTGCATATACTTTTTTTTTAAGACTAGAAAGTATGTTCTATTAATCACTTTTTTTGCAAATAGTTGCAAAGTTATAAAGCAGTGATCAATAAAGGGGAGAGAAAAGACTGGGGCCTTCAGGGTACAAGTAATACATTCATTACTTTGAACAAATTCAATACAAGGAATGAATCAATGTCATAACTTGCTAGCAGTGTATTATATATTGTCCCATGTAATCTAGTGCAGACCAGGCTGGTATTTTTTTCATGTGGTGTCTGAAAAATGATTGCCCTTTCTTTGGTGAATTGCTGTTTAATGTTTTCTGCAGGAGCGAATATGAAACAATAATGAGGGGGTCAAATGCTGCCCTTCCCTGGCACATGGCTGCCTTGCTCGAGTCTGCAGCTTACCTGTTAGCATCTCTCTGTGTACCTAAATCCTGCGGTGCTGAGAGCACTACAGAATGTAATGTATGAGTCACTAAACCCACCAGCAAATTAAGCACATTGCATATCACAGAAAGGAATGAATGAAAAGTATATTGAAATCTCTGGCAATTCTGTAGACAGGGAAAAGGCTGTACTGTGGAGACAAACAAACCACTTACTGTGCAGTGCTACCGTCTCTCAAATGTTTCTGAAGGCAGCTCTCAGTTAATCTCAGTTATCTCTTATCAGATTGATTGTTCCATGCTGATTTCCCCTCTGTAGCACCCTTGCTTTCCTTGCTAGGAGAGCTGAGCAGTAAACACACGCAGCTGGCAGGAGCCTTTTTTGGCCCAGCCTGACCAGAAGGGAGTTGGGCAGGTGCCCAGCCCACCATATCACTCCTTCATCTCAGCAGCTCTGCCCTCAACCAGTATGTGATATCCATTTCTCGGGTGTGAATAATTTTGAGGATACTTTTCCTTTCGTAAAACTAGTATGCTGTATCTTGGAAACCCTGGAAAAAGATGTACTTTGGTCTACACTGACCCAGTGGCAAGCAAGTAGCAGAAATACCTCCAAGTAGTTAATCAGTGCCAGGTTTGAGAGGCTGGTGGTCAGCTTGATGTGTGCCTCATGTTCAGCCTTTGCCTTGCATAAAACTTTTAAAATCTTCTTGGACTAGTGATTAGACTCTGTATTGGTTCTAGAAGGCCCCAAGCTTGCCAAGAAACCACAAGATTTGGGGTCGGTGGTGAAAGCTAAGTTGTCGTGGGCATCAGCAGGGTTAATGGATACCCAGGCACTGCTGAGGCTCTCTTCTCCTTCCAACAGTTCTTCTGTCAGCAGATCTGTGTTTCACCACCCTGCCACATAACTCTCATCTCTTAAACTACATTTGAGAGCTTTCCAGCTCTGACTGAATGAATAAAATACTTTATACTATTTATTAGCCTGAGTAACAGCAACAAATTGGTGACCATACCTAATAACACAAAAGGTACTAAGGGGGACAGTGAGCATCAGGTACAATTTCCAAGGGCCTTTAGATGTCAATTAATTATAGCTGGGATTCTGATGGGGGCTTGTGCTGGTTTGAGCTAACTGGAATATTTTTAATGGAGAAAATTGTACTATAGGTTGTGAAGGAAAACAATGGTGATGTCTACTTCACTCATAGGCTTGCTGAGATGTATACAAAAAGATAAGAGAGTCTCTCGAGCGGGCAGTCTGGGTCACGAGGCACTTGGGTCTTGAGCTAGCAGCTCTGGATTCTCCTCTCTGCTGAATAACTTCACTAACCACTTTTCTTCTAATCCTCCCCAGCCGATCCTCCTTGTGCATAAGGCAAACCTTGGGGTAAGGTGTGGGAGTGGGGAGAAGGTGGAAGGGTGGTTGGGAGCCCCTCCTGGGGTCTCTGATTTCTGAGAGGGATGTTGTGTGTCTGTATTACCTTAAACTTGTATATTTCTGTAAATATTCATGTGTATACTGTATGTATTTGCTTGTATATTGTGCTGAGCTGTAAATATAGCTTCATCTCTTAACTTCCAGCTCCGGCTGAGGTCTAGTCTGGGTCATTTTACAAGTGTGGGGGGTGGGGAACTCCCAAACCGTCACAGGGCTTTCTTGCCTCATGTAATTGGTGAGATGGAGATAGGGTTAATGCACGGTGGTGTTGTTTCACCATGGGATAAGCAAAGGGTTATTTCTCTTGGTTTCCACCCAAAGGTAGCAGAATAATGCTGAACCATCCTTTGTTCAACCCTACATCAGCTATGTTGGCACCGAAGAGTGTCCTGTACCATCTTGCAGCTCTAGTGCCCTTGTTGGTAGGGGATGCTTCTGAGTGCAACTGATCTAGGAAAAGGTCCTCCATTAGGTGCACATGTGACTCTGCTGCAGAGACAGCTTTGACACACTCTCCTCACCTCCTGTACACGTTTTCTCTGTGTTTCGTTTCTCCTTGATGTAACAAAAACATTATTTATCTGCTATTTTCTGTTCTCATCTTTCTCAGGTTATGCTATCTTATTAGGGCAAGCAATTCAATATGGAAGAGAAAGATTAAATTAGATCAAAAGAAAAGTGTACTTTGTAACAAGGAAGGTCTAACTGGGAGGAGATGTCACGACAAAGCAGATTAATACATAGAAAGGTGTGGGGTAAGGCAGAAGTATCTGGTGTGAAACACTGTCAGTGTGCCTGCAGAGCAGACAGAGGTTATTGTGGTTTGTGCAGGCACAGCTTTGTTAGTGTGGCTTCAGCAATAGCAGAGGAATGGGAAGGGAGTTCAGGAAGAGTCCCTGGAAAGCTCTTGCAGAATGTGCTGGCATCTGGGTTGCTGCCATTCTTGTTATCCCCATCTGTGCCACCAGAGTAAAGCCAGGGTAGAGGTGGCTTCTCTGGCACAACATACACCTTTACATGATATGCAGATGTACCTGGGATTCCTTCCAGCCATCTTCTGTTTCTCTCTCCTTGAACTTGAACCTTCATACATGTGAAGAGAGATTCTGTCAGCTGAGCTGGCGTGGCATCTGGATTTGGTCTTGTCAGATCATAGCCAGCCAGACTTCCTCTAAGACAGTTGTTTCTGTGCCACCAAATCATCCTTGATCTGGGCCTACTCTCTTCCTTCTTGTTCTCTATTGTGTGACCTTTGTGACTCCAGCACAGAGCACATCCCCAGGGAAGCAGCAGTTTACCACTTTGTTAGTTTAGCACCCCTCAGTCTCTTCATCTTTTAATTGTTTTTTATTAATAGAAACCAACAAGGCAATAAATGCATCAGATAGAGAACAATGGGTGATCTTTCTCTGGGTTTTGGGTCTGTACTATGACTGAGAACCACAGACACTCTGTATCCCGCATCTGATGATGGGTAGCTGCTCCTGGAAGGACTTGCACCCTCCCATATTCCTTGAGCTCTGCTGCATATTTATCACCAACCTCTAGTGGTCATATATCCTGCACAGCCTTTGGGATGGTTATTTTTGCGTTGGTTGCTGCAGTGCAGAGAGTTCAATATTCAGGCCAGAGGGTTAGGAGACAAGAGGAGCAATCACTCCTGCTGGCACACATTCCCTGAGTGACCATGCTGAAGTGATGAATTCAAGCTTATGGCATGTTCTTCATGGTAATATGAATCGTGGAGATTACTGCAAATGACAGCAAATTAGGTAAGGTCCTCCAATGCTTGCTGCCTGCCACTGAATTACCTTTGGCTTTAATACTTCACTTGATTGAAGAGTGGTGCTTAAAATCTTTACAGTGGCCCATATTTTTAATTTCTGCCAAGAAACAGAAAGCAAGGCTTGAGCTACAAATAGGACAATGACAGGGATGTCTGCGTGGCAGTTGCCTTGGGAAGAGCTGATGGAGTTTCACCAGTTAGGAGTTACCACCTTAGTAAATCGTGTGGAGGCCAGAGGCAGGGAGAAATCACAACTTCACTTTTGGTGGAGAGACCAAACCCTGATTTGTATCCCAACAATGTTTAGTGAAGGGATGTCAGCAAGAAAGTGAGTTTAGCCTTGCCCTCCAAACAGTAACACCTAGGAGTTGGTATCAAATGAAGCGAGTAGCTTCTCAAACTCTTGCACAACCAGCCCCATGAAATGGCAGCCCAAAGACACTCTCAGTGAGTTTTGTGAAGCATCGTATGAATTTAAACCATGTATCATTTATGAGCACAATCTCCTCTGGAAGGCTTTCTGGTCTTCAGGTTCTATCACCTGTGAATGGGAGACACTCTCTGAGGAGCTGAGGTGGTCTGCATTTACCAGTGCCTTCTGGATTGCAAGCCACCATCTCGGGCTGACAGGAGAAATTGTGCAAAAATTGAGCTCTGGATTAGAAGAAATGCATGTAAATGCCAGTAGAATGTATTTCTGCTTGACTTTTTCTTTTTTTTATTGGATACTTTTATTTGTTGTGGCTTAGGCTATGCTTATTACTTGATGTGGTTACAGAAAAACATGTGAGTGCGATTGCAGACAGCCTTTGGCCTCATGGTATTTTAATGCTTTTTCAGAACCTTTTCAATCCACACATTTACACTGGGATCTGTAAGTTCAAGTCTCATTGATTTCAGTGACAGATGCATGAGTGCACCTGTGAACTGAATCAGAAATAAGGGGCTTAAGTTATCAGCAGAGGGGAGATGTCCTCATTTCCCTGACAGCTTGATTTGTTTCTGCAATTCATTCTTCCAGATGAGTGAGCAAAGATCCTGCCTATGACACGAGTGTTTGCCATGTTATAACTAAACATCCTATTTCAGATTAACCATTGCAGCTATGGTTTAGCCCTGGAAATTTGCTATTCTGGCAGAAGGAGCACCTGCCTTTGCCACACTCCATAAAGCACTCACTGTGGAGGATGCTCTGGAGTAGCTGGGAGTACAGGGAATTCTCAGCCTCATTTGTTTCCCTGTCTCCAGGTGCATGAAAAGCTTCATTACCAAACATCAGGACAATATGGTTTCTGAAATCAGTTTGCGTGGGGAGAATTCCATCTCCGAGCTGGGAACTGGGTTTCCTAATTGGAGGACAAGTGTTAATCTCACTCCATCTATCTCAGAGCCTGAAGACTAACAGTAACACATTCAGTGCCATGAATGTGCCTCCTTTCAAGGAGCTCAGATCAGTATGCCCATGCTGTACGTCCTTTTCATTCAAAAGCAGGTTTTATTGCAGTGAGGGAATTGCCTTCCAAAGACAGGGAGTTTCTGTAAGACTGCTATTTGTTCAAATCCTCACTCTAGTAATAACCAGATCAGCTTGCATGGCTTTTAAATAATTCATGGCTTTGCACTGGGCTCTATTCTTCACCAGAAAACAGGATTTTCATGTAACAGTTCTGAAGGACAATCTGTCTTAATTATGGTAGCTATCCCTTATCATCAGTGGTTGTATTGTTCGATCCTTAAAATCCTTTATCTCTGGTTTCCTTCTGGGAATTTTGAATTCAATAATAATGCCAGGAATGCCTGTGGAGAGGAGCTCTCTAGAACTGTGTTCACATCTTGCTTTGGGAGCGTAACCAGCTCTGGCTCCTAACACCACTGCTCAGCTGGACACCAAGAGCACCCTCTGTGTGCACCCCTAGGGACTGCAAACAATGCTTGGCAGCAGCTCCCCTGTTAAAATTCCAGCTGTCAGAATAGCTGTGAAGCTCTTCTGACTTACCAGGCAAAGAGGTGCACTTCAAGCCCATTAGGTAAATAGATAATAACAAATTGATGATGATGGAGGATCCCCAAGGACATTTTGGTGCACTGTACTTGCAGTAACAGGACAGGCTCTTTGCGAGACTGAGATGAAGGTGAGAAATGGACTAAAGGAAAGAGATGAAGGTGCTACAGAGCCGGAGCTTACCAATTGTTACTTTGCTTTACATGAGATTATTCATAGTCCCTGTCATGTTGTGCAACTAGTGGAAGATGCATTTACAGATTAGGTGAACATTACCACAGAACCACTAATCCAGACCAGGAGAGGAATGGAAAGGCCTACTAAACTCTGTAGACAGCAGAGAAAGAAAACACAAAGCTGGAGTAAGCACTCAGACTGAACTAGGATTTTGTGGTTTATTTGTGCTCACTCACTCCTCCTCTTAATAAAATCACTAAACCAACCTTTAGCTGAAATATTAAGCCCCAAAGATTTGCTGCCACAGTAAATATTACTCTTGAATTGATTAGGTGCACTTCAGAAATCAAGCTACAGTCTTAATAGAGGAGCAGTGCATATTTTCAGTGTTTATCATACCGTATTAGGTGTTTAATTAAAAAGAGGTTCCCAGGGGATTAGCCAGCTTCACATTGATGGCAGAAGCAGATCTGTTAGCGAATTTTGGCAGGTAATTATGTGGAACTGGATGGCTTGGCTGAATATTTTATGATAGCAGGTCTAGTTGGAATGAAGAGAAATGTAATCACTCTCTTTGCTAGGGACAAAAAAATATCAGACAAGTACACACACCTGTTTGCTTCTGCAGTTTTGCTAGCTTGGTAAATTAGGAAGGAATTATTGTCAATATTATCTGTATTACTGGGCCAAGCTCCACAGCAGGGGAGCAGGGGAGTGGGCTGATGACTCTCACTGCTTCCACATGTGCAGACCCCTGCTCTTGTGTGCTCCACAGGGAACCAGGGGAATTTTGTTTCCATTGTCTGCTCTTAGGTTAGATTAATTTGGATCAGCAGGACAGGATGTGGAGCACTGCTGGAAAAGAAAAGTGCCTTCCACACCTCAACCAACATGCCGCTTGTTTGGACCTGATATTCAAGAATCTCCTTGGTATCAGAAGAGGCCTTACCTAACGTAGCTATCATCTACTGATCCACGAGACATCCCTGTAGCTGAGCAAACTTGGCTCTTACCTATGTTTGCTGATCTTGATACCACTTGTGGTAGCAGGAAGGTGGTGTGAGAGAAGTCCAACACCCAATTTGGAGAGCAGAGTAGGCACCGAGCAGGCTTGCTTCTGAGACAGCCTCAGCCTGGTCCCTTGCCACCAAGCTGCTCCTTCATGAGGAGATCCATGGCAGGATCTCCATCCAGGAAATCACCCACGGCAAACCTTTTGGATAGCTTGGGACATGGCATGCGTCACATCCACTTGCTGCTGCTTGTGCTGCTCAAAAAGCTGCGCATGAATACATTTTATAAGATCAGATCACAAATCCTCTAAGTCTATCTGCAATCTTCTCTCTGTCTCAGTGGACATGAGAAGAAGAACCTGGTCTGCCTGTGCTGCTGGGAATATTCTGTGTGTTTTCACACTGCAAAACGAAGTATTTAGTCCAATGACTCTCCCAGGACAGACTTGCATGAGGCATTTCTGAATGTGGCATTTGCTTAGCAGAGCTCTATCTAATCACTCTGTGACTCCTGAGTGAGGGAGGGAGCTTAAGAGAAAGGTGGGAAAACTAAACGTGCTATTGACAGATTTGTTAGCATTAAGATCTCAGTTAACAGAAATATGTATGTGTGTGTCTTTAAAATAGGTGTTATTTGGTATTGACTGCAGCATTTTCTGTCCCTGCTCTCTCAGCTCACCCCTGCCCAATGAAGTGTGTTTGCACAAGAGCACTTTCCTAGCCATGTCCAGACTATGTGCAGTGGTGGGAACTGCCAAATCAAGGACACAGTTGCTGAAGCTACCTATGAGCATTGACAGGACAGTTTAGAGAAGCCCTGAAACATTGGGCTCAGCATTTTATAGGCATTAGGCTGAAGGAGCTGATAGAAGGAGAAGGAGAAAACAGATGGGGGAAAGCATTTATGAAGCAGCTGCCTGTTAACCAATAATTTGGTACATTTCCTTCAGTTCTTTTCATTAAGCCACAATATGTGGATGTCTCATTTTCTGGGAGATGCATTGAATGTTCAAAAGACTTGGCTATAATTACATGGATGCTGAAAGAGCAAAGACATGCGCTGTGTCAGGAATAGTTCTCTCTCTCTCTGTTTAGGAGTACAGCAGCCCAGTATCACCTTCCATAGAATCTTAAAATTGCTTCCATTTGAAAAGACCTGCAAGATCATCGAGTCCAGCCATCAACCCAACACCACGATGCCTACTAAACCATGTCCTGAAGTGCCACGTCTACACCTTCAGTCATGGTGACTCCACCACTGCCCTGGGCAGCCTGTTCCAGTGCCTGACCGCTCTTGCAGGAAAGAAATTTTTCCTAATCTCCGACCTAAACCTCCCCTGATGCAATTTCAGGCCACTTCCTCTTGTTCCAGCATTTGATAGTAGGGCAAAGAGCCCAACCTCCACCTCACTGCAATCTGCTTTCAAAGAGTTGTAGAGAGCAATGAGGTCTCCACCTCAGCCTCGAGATTAAACAATCCCAGTTCCCTTACTTGCTTCTCACAAGACCTCTTCTCCACACCCTTTACCAGCTCCATTGATCTTCTCTGGACATGTTTCAGTAACTCCAGTTTCCAGAGTGTTTTACTCCCTCTGTGGTTTTAGATTTTGGAGTCAAGGGGAGAAATAGCCAACTGCTGTCAACTGTCAGGGTTTCTTTGAGTGCAGCCCAATGGAGCCATGACTGCTTTACCAATCAAGTAGTATGTGGAGGATCTCTTTTACATCTAGCACAGTGAACTCGAGATTTATTTGAATTATTTCTGAAATATTTGAAGATGTTAATGTCAGAAAATAGTAATTTTATTGTGAGCTTCAAATGGGGTTGTGTGGTAGTGTAATGATTGCAGAAAGGTGATTTATTGGTGTCCATCTCACTCAAGAGACTGCTTCACCTTTTAATGACAGGCTCCTTGCCTTTTTAATGATTCAGAATCATTAGCTCCTTAGATGCATATATTACTTGTTTTAGGAGTTTAACTGTCCTGGAGGCTCTGCTCCTGTTTTCCTCACCAGAAGATCAAGTTAATGGGACTGAACTGGAATGTGCAGAAGTTACAGAAGGGTGACAAGGAGGCACACAAAAAGGTATCTCCTGGAAGGCTTATTTGTGGAGGAAATCAGTCCCCTTTTTCTGGTTATTTGCAGTGTCTGAAGGCTGGAAAGATGTATATATCCAAGGTGGGAACATGCAACCAAAGAAAAAGGGCTGAGCCTTGATGGAGCATTTCTCCCTTTCCCACCTGTTGGGCTGCAGGGAAATGTAGCAGCTGAACAGCACTACCTGGGAACTGGTGTGACTGGGGATGGAGGAACTCTACACTGTGCTAACACACAAGTAGTGTAATACATCAGTTCCTCCCCTTTTCAATAGTACCATCCATGCATCTAATGGAGCTTAGGCAGAGTACAGAATTGTCACCTACTGGCAGGTTGTTCTTTCCCAGTGCCTTTAGCAATGCCTAAGTCAATGACCTGGTGCCCACACAGCAAAGAGCTTCTCTGTTCCCCTCTGCACACTGTGCTCTGGACTCATGTTGCTAGAAAATTATTGAATGTGCAGACTCTGGAACAACAGATACATTTCTGGATTAACAGAGACAGCACAGTCTGTGACCAGTACTTTTTTCTCCCATTCCTGGAGAGAGAAACAAGCAGAATTAAACCAGGGACAGCTTATTGTGGGTACAAAACCTATCTTGGACTTAAAGACACCTTAGATGTTGGGCTTTTTTTTCATGCCCTGATTACAAGTATGATGCAAGCACAGAATACTTTGCAGAGCTCACATCAGGTATCTTCACTGTATGCACTGAAAGATATTCTCAGTTTTTTCCATTCACCATATTGTCTAAGGTCAGAAGGGGAGGACAGTTTTGGTCAAACTCATAATGGCTCAAAATTCTGCTGACAGGACTCTATCATCGTTGTCTTCAGCAGAAGCTGAGTGTTCCCTGCATCTGAAGCTTGAGTGCCTATAGTGCTAGAGTTAATTTTTAACCATTAATTAAAATGTTCTGTTAAAACACTAGAATCGTTATAGATATTTTGCAGTTGATAGATTTAATTATCATATTTATCTAACTGAAATTGTAGCTTCATGAGAATACAAAAGGTTTTTTGCATGCTTGATGTTATACATCACAGCCTTATTGCCTGGATATGAAAGGTTCTAATCAAATCTAGTTATATATAAACTTGTTATATGCCTGAAATATTTATGCCTGCATTTCTATAATCAAAGGTATATACTTCTCAGAAATCAAGAAAGATGTATGCAGTCAGTACTGCGACTGGTTCATATCTTTTCTAGTTTTCATTATATATGGTGATGTTGAGCAAACTATGTTCCTTTTCATTTTGTTATTTTTCAGATCCATTTTATTCTCTCAAGCCACGTTAACCCTGAATAAATTATTCCTGAAGCAGTTTTGAATAGACAAACAAAGGGAAAATGTCAGTTGTCTTTTCTGAAAAGAGATAGGCTTCTTTTTCTTATTTTGAGCAGGACTTTCCAATGCCTTTCAAAGCTTCTCATTCTGAAATGTGAGGCATTTCTCACAGCCAGTGGAGATTCAGCAACAGAGAATCATTGTAAATCATAGAATGGCTTAGGTTGAAAGGAACCTTAGAGACCATCTACTCCCTGCCATGGTCAGGGACACCTCTAAATTAGACTCGGCTACCCAAGGCCTCATCCAACCTGGCACGAACACCCCAAGGGAGGAGACATCCACAGCCTCCCTGGGCAACCTATTCCAGAGTCTCACCACCCTTGTACTGAAGAACTTCTTCCCAAGATCCATTTTAAACTTTCTCTCTCTCAGCTTAAAACCATTCTCCCTTGTCCTATTGCTAGACACCCTTATGAAAAGTCTCTCTCCAGCCTTCCTGCAGGATCCCTTCAGGTATCGGCAGGCAGTTACCTGGGAGTCTTCTCTAGGCTGAACAACCTCCCTCAGCCTATCCTCATAGCAGAGGTGTTCCAGCCTTTGGATTATCTTCAGAGCCCTTCTCTGAATTCACTCCAACAGCTCTGTGTTCTTATGATGGGAATTAGGCAGCACCGAAGCATCTCAGTAGTGTCATTTTACTGCTGTGAAATAAATTAGAGAGTTTGTCCATATGTCTGGCATCCACACAGCCATGCTAGAAGGTAATTTGGGGAAATTACAGTCTCAAACTGCCATTTAAGAGCAAACCTCTTCCTGTGAAAAGAAATGAGTGCTAATAAGCATTAAGAAGATTAGTGTGATGAAAATTAAGCTGACCAAGGGAGAAAGAAACTATAAACAAGAGCATCTCTGAGTTTTACTGAATTTATTTATCAAGTCTGGCAAATGGCCACTTCCTACCTGGTTTGCCTGGTCAGGAAAGTGGCTGGTACTGCTTCAACCAGCTCCACACTTGCTTCAGAGGGGTCATGCACAGGTCACAGGTCTTGCAGGCAGTGCCAGGAGAAGGGGTCTGTGTCAACTCCTTTTAATTTTCACCACTGAGGTTTTAGAGGAGCATGAATTATTGCACAGAGCATGGAAAGGCATCCTGCGGGCAGGGAAATCTTTAGCTCCTACTATGTTAGGTATTTCTATGCTACACTGAACACAGATTTTAAATGTGTCATGGTGATTTTAATGGAAAACCAGCTAAGAGTGAGAAGGTAGCAGTCACAGCATCAAGGGCTTACGTGCCACATTTACCTTAAGCTGGACAAAAATGAATCCCCGAAAGCTTGGTTGACACACAGGCCCTGCTCCTCCAGCTGCTCCAGCTGTTAGGGATGAGAGCAATAGTGTTCTGTAGAGTCCTTTTTTTCTGTAAACCTTGAAATATATAAAGCAGCAAATGCACCCCATGGCATTCTGCAGTCCATGCAGAAGGCTCCTGTACTACTTTGTTGCTTCGTATTTCTTGCAAGAACTGCCTGTCCTCCACCAGCTCCTCACACTCTGCTCCTGAGCCACTCTGCTCCAAAGCTGGCAAGGGCTGCATTGCCTTGTCCTTTCACCTTGTGTGAATGGAGAAGCACCCCATCAGCAAGCATCCTTGGGCCTGACCATCAAGGGTAGGAGGAGGCAGGGCCACTTTATTCAGCTAGAATAAAGTGTTATAAGAAGCCAGGGCACCAGCTAGGTCTGAAGGCAAGTCTGGAAGACTGCTACAAGTGTTAATGCAGGGACTTTGCAGGTGGGCCTACATGAATCACCTAGAGGAGACCTAAATGACCACATATATCTTTCCATACTCCACATACTGTATCCAATGTCAGGTATTTCCATAAGAAACTCAGAACATAGAAAGCCAGTGCTGTACATGCATGAATTGAATAAATCTTCTGGCCATTTCTGCCTCATAATATCAGCTGTAGTCATGAAAATTACAACTTAATTATCCACTTGGGCAGAGGTACAAAATAATAATCCTGCCTCACTTGTCAAAGCGGAGGTGATGACTGATGACAACCATGTGATTCTCTCTGTCCCAGCCACAAATTCGTTAACTCTGCCAGTGTGACAGCTGCCAAGTCCTGTTATTGACAGAAACTCAGTGGGAAATTTGCTAGATTCCTCATGCTGCTACTCAGGTGTGTTATAATGCAAGGGTATTTTAATGAATCCCAGGAGCCAAGTGATCTCTACCATAAAGACTGTTCCATAACTTTTCAATGCTGTGCAATATCTAGAAATAACTTATTTGGTTATCAAAAGAAGCAGAGACTCAAGCAGTTCACAACCCTGGTGATGTATGGTTCTGTGCTCACTGCGTTATGACCACCTATCAGTGACAATACTGAAGACAGGTTTCAAATCCAGCACCTCTGGGGCTGAGCATGCTGTGTCACTGAGAGAACTGTCAACTGAGGGGGCAAGAATAGTGTAGCAGGATAGGGTAATTACTGCGAGATGATATTCTAAAATACTAATATATAGTTTATTAATATGAAATATTCAGAACTTGCATCACCCCGATCACCACTTAATAACAGGCTCTTTGCAACATTATGGAAACTATATACAGGTTATAATAGGATCTAGAAATAACTGTTAGATACAAACATTAATTGAACTCGATTTAATTGGAAGAGAGGCTTTGCGGTCAGTATACCGCTTGTGGCCAGTACGCCGCTTGCTCACTAGATGGACACAAGGAGCTACTTTCTGCTTAGGGCAGAAGGCAATTAATAATTACAAGAGGCTTTTGGTATTTACCCACAGAATTATATCTGACAGTACCCAAGGCGGGGTTGCTGTCGGTAGCCGTCAGAGGCTTTAAAGTTTCCCCGGGCTTCTGGGGAAAGGAGGCAGACGATCTCTGACCTGTTCCTGGCTCTCTGGACAATTTGTG
>VWYK01109154.1:0-10198 GCA_013399775.1 Semnornis frantzii
GGTCAGTTTCTTTAACAGAGCTGATTTCATGCAGACATCATCAGGGTCCAAAGGCAGTTGGCCATTTCCATAGATTGTTTGCTGGACAGCCATTTGCCTTAAGTACATGATCCCCTGTTCCATATTTACCTACTTAAAAGGATGGAAGATCATGTCATCTTTTGAGGGGTACTGGTGTCTTACAGCTGTGAGGAGTTGGGCACAAAGTGTGTGTGTGCCATCCAGCCTCCCCAGCTCCTTATCAACACCCTTATCCCTCGATAAGGACCCCAACTGTTTAGCTTCTCTCTGGTCTAATTCCATTGTCTCTGTCCCTGCATCCCAGCAGCTCAAGAGCCAGGCCAGTAGAGACTGGCCGTTTGCCCTTCCGTAATCCTGCCACGTTTGTCTGATTTCCTTTCGAGGCGTGGTTGTGATTGTGACCACCTCAGTATGAGACTCATTTCCATCCGATGCATCTGCTGGTCACACTGTTAACGCACCTGATAGTATAGGAAAGTTTCAGAAGAACTTTCAACCAGTGGTTAGTCTTGTTTGTTCTCTGAAAATGTTCACCTTTAGGGATACTAGCTGCAACTTCAGCAACAATACAGACAAAGACACACACAAACAGTTTTCAGTAAAGGTCTTAATTTATCAATAGTGCAAAACTAGGAAAACCCTCTTTTTTCCTGTCACAAAATACCAATCATTTTTTCCCCTCTTAGCCTCCAAGCTGCTGAATGTTGAAAGGTCAGGCTTGATGGACTCATTTGGGAATATATGAGCACAGAGTAATACAAAACGGACAATGTCACTGGAAGTGTCTCTGTCCTGTCTCACCTCTTTGTCCCAAATACACTGACATGGCTGACACGTGGGTCCTGTCTGCACATTCGTTTCACCGCTGCTCTTCTGCCTCAGGTTCTCATTAGACAGGCCAATCATTTGGTGTGGTGATGAGTTTCAATAAAGACACATACATCGAATTTTAGCTGCACACAGACAAGGCTTCACTGCTCCATGACATTCCTGAAGTAAGTGCTTCAGACTGGATAACAAATTTGAGACAGGAGGGACCACAATTATGAAGGTGCTTTCTAAACTATAGATGCGCTACCTAAGAGTTACACTTATTTTATGCCTCACCTTAATGGTGTTTTGTGGTTACTTCTCCTTTAAGCAGCAGGTAAAAACTGATTTCAGCAGGCAATGTGCATCTTTTACAAGAGAGAAGCTATATATTGTCATGCCACTTACACTGCATATTAGAGAACCATTAAAGTATTTTAGAAAGCTAACAGATATACCTTGATAAAATGCATTCAGATCCTTACCTAGACAACAGATGAGAAAATCTGGGCAGATCAGGCTGATTTAGATAAAAAACTGATGAGCCTGAAGACTAAGTAACAGCTACCAGACTTGTTCATTGTTTGTATGGTGCTTTGGACTGAAAAGTGGCTATGTGTGTGATGTGTGACGACAGCTTTATTGAAGGAAGCATTGTTTTATCACAAGTATCCAAATCTCCTGGAAAAAAAAAAGCATTCTCCTTTTAATTTGCTATTCTTTCTATTCCTCATGACTCTTCTCAATTAGTGTTTTTCTGTTTGTCACATAAAAGAAACCTTTTTTATGTGCATCAACTCCTACCCAGACACTTCAGAAAGGGATACTAGGCTAAATTATCCTTAAGCAATTGTAGTTGTAACTATTTCAGGTCTTACTGTGGTATGTAAATTTGATTCTTTCCTGGGTCCCGTGGACATATCTTCATTTTGACTACCGGAAGGCACAGCAGGATAAATGGATTAAAGTAGGAAAAACAGCTTTTAGTGCTATTTCTTATCAGTTTTATGGTAATGCCATCACTGATGTAGCTGCGATATATACACATAAGACAGATTTCTTTCCCAAAAGTGGTTGTCTATCAGTACTGAACCAAATGTAAACAAACAAACAAAAAAAATCACGAAAGAATGGGAATGGATCAAAGAGCAATGAAAAGGGAGGTAGTGCTGAGAGTGTTTGGTCATGCAGGTTAACAGTAGACATAATAGAATGGTGATGCTATTTCTGCAATGTTGTTTTTGAAAGAACAAATACAATAAATAGCTGGTATTACAGCAAGTCATGAAACCTAGATCTCATGTCTGGCTGCTTTTAGGAGGGAGGGATGAGCCTTACAGCAAGAGTGGATCTTGAGAAAGTACTGAAAGCTGGGAAAGGGAATGATATTTCATATTAATTCCAGTTAAGTATTCCAGAGGGGTGGCATAAAGAAAGGTATAACAGAAGTTCAGATATGAGTGCTCCTCACTGGTGTCATTGATGGGGCACAGTGGGGACAGCTGAAGTGAGAGTGAGATAGGCTAAAATAATGTGTTGGCTGGAGAGGAACACTTCAGATACGACAGTGTAAGTGCTAGTTGAAAATGGAAGTTGAAGCCATGGGGGAAATAAAATTAGCAGTGGACAAGAGAGGAAGAAAGAAAAGCAGGCAAGCTGAGGGATAGCTCTCCTGTGCCCCATAAAAGGGAGAATAAGTGGAGGGAGCAAACTTATGAAAGGCATAGCAAAGAGTCAGCTAACTCGTGTTCTCCATATACTTATTCCTTAGTGCAGTGTATATATAAAGTAGTATGGAACATCTTTGTGTTGGAGACCAGCTTTTCTGTTCCTTGTTTAAACCTCAAGCTTTTAACACTGTCTAAACACAAATCACCAGTGACACACTCTGGCAGGAGCACTGCTTCTCGATGGTACATAGTGCACATGCTCTTGCCTGTCTGGCCAGCTTGGGACAGCAATTTTGGATGTCAGCTTGTGTCTGCTGCTAACATTCCCACACTGGAGTGTGCTCTGGCAGGCAGGGACACACAACTTCTGCCTTTGCAGATGGAAGTACCTCTATGGGGAACGTTTGTAGTTGGAAGGAGAAGGGAGGGAAGGCGTTCATCATTACCAGCAGGTGGGAAAATTTGCTTCTGGCACTTAGCTCATAACTTCAGAAAGTTTGGCCCATCCTGGCACAGACCCATGTCTCAACCATATGCTCTTCCTTACACTGTTGCACTCCCTAAGTCTCAATGAAACTGTTCTTATTAGAATGGTTAGACTACTGATTTTTTTTATTCAATGTTTTTTTGCCAGGTTATTCATTAGTATGGAGTGTGAAGTAAATATATAAATATGGGACTGATGGGCAAGCTGCAGACATAGATGCAGGGACTCTCCTAATGGTGGTAGTCTGCAGGGGCTTCCCCCCCAAGGGAGTGGGAACCAGCCACTTAGGCACAGGGAACCAAGGTGGTGTTGCATGAGGATCAGGTATGAGAGAGCTGACATTCCCTGGTATATAGAAGGATGCTGGATGCTCTCTTCCTCCAGCTGTCCAAAGTCAGTAGCCTCTCTAATACGGTTGTTCCCCTCCTTTCACCATTGCCTCCTGAAACTCTTGCTGGCTGCTGTCAGTCTTCTGTGCTTCTCTTGGATCCAGCTCTGCTGCTGCCAATAAATTCAATTTTGCAGCCTGTAGAGTCAGGGCAAAATAACTCATTCAATTTTGCCTACATTACTGAGCAGCCTTGGGCTGGCTCAGAAGGCAGATTGGTATTTAATTTGACATTTGTGCCTCTGTAAGCTGGAGGAGAGGTTCTAGCCATGTTGTGGGGGCCAGCTAATGCAGGTGAGCATTGCCAATAGTGGACTAATCTCTTGAAGAACAGTAATATGTCAGGTTATACTCCAGATTTCTCTCTGTGGGATGATACTGCTCAAGGAAATTAAGCCTAAGAGATAATTTGGCAACAGGCTTATTTTAAATACTGATTAATGACTCCTGCTTTAGTGCAGCTCCTGCTCTACTCATCTGATGTTTTAATATGGCAAAGGAATTATGATTAGTGCTTTTAGGTTTTTAATGTTCAGATAGTTAAAATGCCCTGTAATAATTGCTCCCTTTAATATTCAGCACAACTATTACAGAGATATAATTGTGCTTTGGTGTTAAAAGAAGAAACCAGGATCCCAGTGTGATCGTGAATGCCTTTTTCAGTTAGCTTAAATAAAATCCTTAAATTTCAAAGTATTTGGCAGCAAGTTTAAAGAACTTTAATTAAAAAAGAAACCTTCGATAAATAAATGAAAGCTGAAAGACTAAAAATTGTTAGAGGAGTTACTGCAAGAAGTGCAGGGGAAAGTATAGTGGAATGTGTACCAGAAAGCACAAGCAAAAGTACCAAAATCAGAAAACAGATTCAGATTCAGGAAGCCTGTAATCCAAGACATACCTGTGCAGCATACAAAGTACCTCCAAGATTTGTAATCATTATTCTCATGACATTAACATATTTTAGATCTGATTCGGCAGTGTTTTGCACTATTGGAAGCTGGGAGTTATTTTTCTAATAGAATTGCCAAAAAAAAAGAAAGCAGGCTCCAACTCTGTGAAAGTGGCTAACCCTTGGCAGAAGCAAGAGATGTCTGCATACATTTCACCTCTCCTGCCTTGGAGGTGGCATCTTGTGTGCAGGGGTTCGTTTTCATTTCACCCAGCTTGCAATTCTGTTGCTTTCTGTTCTTCTATCAGGGAAAAAGTGTTCCATTGTGGTTTTATAAAATCTGTTAAGAGTCAAAGGAGTGTGAACTTGAACTTCCCATGAAGAGAAGGATCTCCCCGGTGCCTCGTGCAGGATTGCCATAAGGTGCAGAAAAGCACCTCTGTGTTTGCAAGGTGTTTGGTGATTTGTCTAAGAGAATTTTTAAATGTAAAATCGCCTCTTGCAAGAATTAGAACTCCCCCATGCAGCCCCACAACTCTGCCCCTCCTCGCCTGCATCAACCCTTTGAACTTGTCCTTGCCTCTGTCTCCTTGCAGTGAGAGCCCTTGTTGTGGAGTCATGCTGCCTTCCACAACAGCTTTAACCACTCCCTTGCTCCTCTCTTCCCTGCAGAACTTGGACAATATCCCACACTGCCTTCATGGGTAAATAGAACTTCCTTCTCTAGTTCCTTAAAGCATTACCTTACCTTCTCTCAAATGCCATTTTTAAATTGTATTCCTGCTGATATTAGTCTGACCATTCACAAGACTCCTAGTTTCAGTAAACTCTTTTCATTACATTCTCTTCCACTTGCTCCCCTCCACCATCAAGGGGTTTTAAAGACGTCTAGATGTGGTGCTGAGAGACATGGTTTCACTATCAGCAGGAAATGCTGGTTTAAGAGTTGAGCTTAGTGATCTGAAAGGCTCATTCCAACCAAAACAGTTCTATGATTCCCTCATTGCCTCCGCTTTGTTTCCTGCTTGGCGAAGGCTGTTATGATCTTAGCATTCTTCCAGTTCCCCAAAGGAGTTAATAATTGCTTGTTTCAGTGCTGTTTTTACTGATGGCTTAGCTGATCTTGTCCATGTGTTGATGTACCATGAGTAATGTGAGTCTTTTCCCTCGGTATGTAAGTTGCTCTTCAGCTATCAGTTCCTCTTTCTGCTCCTCTTGCTCTTCATTTACTTTGAAGTAAGTATGGATGGCTGATGTTCAGAAAATGCATGGATATGACACTTTGGGATATGGTTTAATGGCCATGGTGGTCTTGGGTTGATGGTTGGACTTGATGATCTTAGAATTGCTTCAGCTGGAAAAGATCTCTATGATTCTGTGATCCTCATATGCTTCCTGGCATGGTCTTTCCCACATTTTCAGGATGTCACATCTAGTTAGGCAAGAGTTAAACAAAACCTAAGCACCTAATTTACCACTGGCATAGAGCTGACTGTTTTTTCCTGTAGGAAGACACCAGGGAGGGGACAGAAAGGGCAGGCAACTTGTATAAACAATATTGTTTATACATGTGGGTAATTATCTGTAGTGAGGCTGTTTAGCATCTCCTGACTTTCCCTGATGTGTTGCTCAGGTAAGAATGAGGTAGAGAAAAGGGAGATAGCTGAATATCTTGCTTCCCATGTGATTTTCTATGTACATCTTCCACTGCTGATAAGTAACCTCACTGAACAGCAATAATGTGGAGGACAAGCTAAAGTTCTGAGCAAAACAAGGGAAGAAGAAATGAGAATGTCTTTGCTTCTAGGGTAGAGTAAGTTGGAGGTTAAAGGAAAATTGGGGGGGAAAAGTCACTTTGCAGTTATTCCCATTAAACTTTAAAGTTGAGAGGCTGACGTCCTTTCACAGTCAATGGAAGGAAGTGAATGCCTAGAAGACAACTTAACTAGAAGCCTAAATTAGAGGATTTTAATGCCACCTGTTTTACTGTTATGATCCATGCTCTTATTAATCCATTTTTAAAATGAAAGTGTCAGATGTCAAGAAGGATAAAGGGTAGCTTGAGAACCTGGACTTCTGGAAATGTTCTTTTCTGTTCATTTTAATCATAATTTTGAGTGTTTTTTTTCCTTTCCTATTTCATTATTTTTAGGTAAGTGAGATATCTTAGTCTTAAACTGATTTTGGAAAGAAATTTGACTGCATGCACCATCTCTCACAGAGGTGGTTTGATCTCTGCAATGCAATTTCTTACATTAATGCATGAACCTTTTTATGTATGTTTACTACTTGTTTGCAATGCAGTGAGACTTTCTGTCGAGATGAGTCCTCAGTTGTGGATTACTGTGGATTTTGGCCATGCTTGTGGCCAAAAATGGGATTTTAGCTCTTTAACTGTAGTTTTTTGATCCAGTGCAGTGATGCCTTCACTGGCCAAATGTCTTAACTTCAATAATAGCAGCTGCCTTTTCTTTTAATTTTGTATTACTGAACCTGCTGCGTTTTTGACAGAGAAATACACATGGCAGAAGGATTTACACATCCAAACACATCTCAGTTATTGGCAACTTACAAAGCTTGACAAATGTTGTAAGTGTTTGAATGTCTGAATTCATTTTTCATAGAAAGTCTACAGAAAATGGAAAAATCCTCACAGTTGCTTCTTGATATAGTTTAACCACTTTCTTCTGTCTTCAAGTGATGTCTGGAAACCCAGTGTCTTCCATTAGCGCAATGTTCAAGCCCAGACAGGTGCCTCGCCCGTGGCTGACCCCAATATAATTGTACTGGATCTGCAGCAGTTAGTTGTCCTCCTGTGAGTCTCTCCCAAACCATCATCGCTTCCCTTAACGTTTTCAGTAAAATCCTGTCAAACTCATAAATACCTTTCCCATTCTTTTTTATCTCTGAGGGCTGAACTTCTGGCTGACATTCTGATAGATTTTATAAGAAAATGCCTACTGAGCACATTTTTGTCAGCAGTCTTTGCACCTGACCAATTAGCTTACAGGAGGTGTCTCTTGGAGGGCTGCACAGACAGAAGTCCATTCAAGATGATAAGTTAGCCGTTACAGAAGAGATGATGTCTCACACAAGCTGATAATTATTATCTCCTCTGCAACTTGGTGTTCCCACAGTGAAAACAGGAACGAAAGTGTTTTTGAGGTCCCACACCAGTTTTGGGATTGTTCCCTTTTCTTCTGCCTCTAGAGTTGCAGCACTCAGAGCATATTAATGAAGTGCTGTGTGTGACCATATACAAAGGGTTTATGTGCCCACCATCCTTCAACTATTAGCTTTCTACTCCGGGGGATGCACCACTGATGGCAGGCAAACTGCTGTTCACCGTTCACAGTGCAGAGTAAGAAAGGGGTTTTGTAATCTAGCTACAGCACCATGAATCATGGAGAATCACAGAACTAACCAGTTGGTGGAAAGACCTTCAAGATCATCAAGTCCAACCTATCACCTAACACCTTCTAATTAACAAACCCATGGCACTAAGTGCCTCATCCAGTCTTCTTCTAAACCCCTCCAGGGATGGTGACTCCACCACTTCCCTGGGCAGCCCATTCCAATGCCAATCACTCTTTCCGTGGAGAGCTTCTTCCTAATGTCCAGCCTAAACCTGCCTTGATGCAGCTTGAGACTGTGTCCTCTTGTTCTGTCTTGCAGAACAAGACTAGAAGCAAACCACTGATAGCAGCATCCAGTAGCACGGTAATGGTCACTTAAGGTGTTCAGACAGGAGTTCAAGTAATTGTGAGTAATCATAATTCAAAGCTACATTTATTGAAACTTGGGGCTAAAACATTTTGTCCTCAGAGGCTGTCTTCAAACTCATTACAAATGAACACTGAGGTGTAAGGTGGAGTGGTTCTTTCAACCTCAGCATGTCTTGTACTGCCTGAAAATTGTACTGACACTTAAAACATCAAATTAACCAAGAGGTTTTTCAGCTCTGATTCCAGAGGTGTTTTAGGCTGAATATTAAGCAGAAAAGAGCTACACACAGTGAAATAATATCCCAAGTAACCTGATGAAAGCCCTATAAATAAGTGTTTGAAAGTAAGATTTTGTCATACTGAAACTAATACAGTATTGAACTAGCTGGAAAGTTATATTGACATTATTTGAGAATGTTTTATCTCTAGTATTTGTGATGCTAAGCTGTGCATTTATTAGATGTTGCTCTTGGGAAAATGGACACCTATTAGCTGTTCTTCTAAGAAAGGATAAATCGTCTGGGATTCAGTGATGGCTAAACAAAAAACAGAAAATAAAGTTTCACTGGGAAAGTGGGGCAAAAGATGAAAAAGTTTTAAAAAAATATCTATTAGGGAGGTGGCTGAGTGGAATCAGATAATCTAAAGCCCAAAGATCACCTGCTGAACTAAATAAATAATTCAGGAAGACCCTTGATCCCCAGGGATCCTGGGCTGAACTGGCAACTGAGCTCCCCCAGTCCTTGCCTGCTGATGTGAATTGATCCGTGACAGCTCCACTGCTGCTGTGCCAGAGGCTGTGATCTCCCCTGGCTGACCCTGGCAGTCTCCATCACTGGTTTGTGTTGTCCTGAGACAGACATCGCTTCCCTGCCTCGCATTATGGTGTCTGCCCTCGGCAATTACCTCCCGCTGAACCGAAGGCCAACTCATTGACCTACTTCTCCTGCAGGAACTTCCATGTCCTACATATACAAGGATGTATGTTTTGAATGGAGATTGAACATGAATAAAATACCCACCAGCAAGATGAGCTTTCTGGTGTGGGCAGGAATATGGCAATCCAGGCAGGGTGATGGTGTTTTGGGCTCAAAGGTGTCTGCAGAGTGAAATCACATTGACGCTTAGACTCCTGATGATTGGTTGCATCAGAAAGTATTATTAAAGCTCCTGAATTGCCTTGAGGCACTTGCATTTTATCTTCACATTGTTCTTAAGGTAGATATTAAATAATCATTGTGTCTGCAGGGAAATGTGCTGCAGCCTAAGGGGAGCTAGGTCAGGCAGTAGATGCTGGTCCTTGGATTTCATCTAACTTCCAGAAAATACTGAAAAAGAAATGGATGTCCACAAGTCCATGAATACTGATGGGCCTGCTGAGGCAGCAGGCAGAAGTCATTGCTGGGCTGTTCTCCATCATCTCTGAAAGGTCCTGGAGAACAGGCAAAGTGCCTGAGAACTGGAGGAAAGCCAGTATCGCTCCAGTCTTCTAAAAGGAAACTACAGGATAGTCAGCCTCACCTCCATCCCTGGAAAGATGGTGGAACAGCTCGTTCTGAATGCTATCTCAAAGCACATGGAAGAAACTAAGGTCACCAGCAGTAGCTAATATGGATTCACCAAAGGGAAGACAGACCTAGCTCATCTGCTAGCCTACAAGGGCATGATTGGATGGATAGATGAGGAAAGGGCAGTGGTTGTCTACCTTGACTTCAGCACTATCACTGTGTCCTCATGGGCAAGCTGAGGAAGTGCGGGTTAGATGAATGGACAGTGGGGTGGATTGAAAACTGACTGAAACATGGAGCTCAGAGGGTTGTGGTCAGCGGCAGTCTAGTTGGGGGTCAATAACAAGTGATGTCCCTCAGGGTCCAGTCGTGTTCAATATATTCATCAGTGACCTGGATGAAGAGCTAGAGTGTAGTCTCATCAAGTTTACCAATGACACAAAACTGAGACGAGTGACTGACACCTTGCCAGGCTGTGCTACCATTCAGCAAAACCTGGACAGGCTGGAGAGTTGGGTGTAGAGAACCCTCACGAAATTCAGCAAGAGCCAGTGTAGTGTACTGCACCTAAGGAGGAATAACCCCATGTATCAGTACAAGCTGGCGGCTGATCTGCTGGAAAGCAGCTCTGTGGAAAAAATCTTGTGAGTCCTGGTAGACAAAAGCGTGACCATGAGCCAGCAATGTGTCCTTGTGGCCA
>VWYK01109155.1:0-18159 GCA_013399775.1 Semnornis frantzii
CCTTCTCTTCTTCAAACTAATCAGTCCCATCTCCTTCAGTCACTCTTTATCAGATTCATTTTCCAGCCTTGAGCAAGAGTTTCTGGAAAAGCTGCCTGGTGGAAAAAGTCCTGGGGATGTTGGTCAACAGCCATCTGAAGGTGAACCAGTGTGTGCCCAGGTGGACAAGAAGGCCACAGCATTCTGGCTTAGACCAGAAATAGTACGGCCATCAGGAGTAGGGGAGGGATTGTCCCACTGTATTCCACACCGGTGAGACTGCACCTTGAATACTGGGTTCAATTTTTTGGGCCACTCACTACGAGAAGGACACTGAGATGCTGGTGTGTGTCCAAGGAAAGTCAATAAAACTCGTGAAGGGTCTAGAGAGCAATTCTTGTGAGGAACAGCTGAGGGAACTGGGATTGTTTAGCTTAGAGAGAAGGAGGCTCAGGGGAGACCTTCTCAGTCTTTACAACTACCTGAAAGGAGGCTGTAGTTAGGTGGGTCTTGGTCTCTCAAGTAATAAGTAACAGGACAAGAGGGAACAGTCTGAAATTGTGCCATGGGATGTTTAGGTTTGACATCAAGAAAAATGTCTTCATTGAAATGTTTGACAAGCCCTGGGACAAGCTTCCCAGGGAAGTGGAGAAGTCTCTGTTCATGGAGTTATTTGCAAAGTCTGTAGACGCAATGCTTAGGGCTGTGGTTCAGTGGTAACTCAATAGTGCCAAGCTAACAGTTGGATGTGATGGTCTTCAAAGTCTCCTCCATCCAAAATAATTCCATGATTCTGTTAGAAGAAATGCCACTCTAGGCAGGTGTGCCTGAAGGAGCACTGACCCAGTGAGAGCAGAGACGCATTTGAAAGTTTCATCTAGAAGTCAGTTAGCAGTGCACATATCTTACCGCGAATGTCTAACGAAGATTTTCAGATAAGCAATTGACATGAACTTGTGACAGCTCACACAGAGTTGGTTTTGGAAACTAATACAAGTAACAAGCCAGGGCAGGCAGTCTGCAAGAGGGAGGGCCAAGAATGGGTCACTGGGACACCGGGTGCTAGAGATGGAGCACGAAATAGGTTGATGGATGGTGTCTCAGCACTTGCAGGAGTGCGTGGATACAGCCTCACTTTTCAGCCACTACTCTCTGTGTACCGCCAGGTAAGACCGAGAGAAACAAACAAAACCAGTCTCTGATTACACAAACAAACTTTGCAGAAGCCACTGCCACCTATTTTTTACTTTGTTTAGTTGTGTTATGACATGTCTTGAATTTCCTGAGAATTACTAGCTTCGAGTTTGTCTCCAGGCAGAATTACTGATCCTCATTGTGGTTTGGGATCGCATGTGTTTAAAATGGACATGGTCACATCTCTACGGAGCATCCACTGGCTTCAGAAATCTGACTCAAATGCATCTGTTTGGCACAGGAAACAAAGAAATCAGAAAGAAGAAGAGAAATACGGGGCAGAAACGCAGCAAGTACATGCATTGTACATCTCCCCTTGTTGATATTTGCTTCTGTGCCTGCTGAATCAGCTTTTTTCTTCTGCCTGCATATAAATAAGAGACTAAAGAGGCTGGTGACCTTGGCCAAATAAGCCCATTCCACTCTCCTAGAACTTCTTAGATCAAGTAAAAAGTTTTTGTCAATCTTAGGGCACAAAGCCCAGACAGTCCTCCCGGAGTGCCTAGTTATTGGTAAAAAGCCTTCCAAGCATGCAGAACTCAGTCCTTTGAGCCCGTGGAGAAGAGAAGCCAAGCCAGAATTTCAGCAGAAGCTGCCATCATCCACTGTCATAGGCATCAACACTGTAGAGATTTTCTCTCCACACAGAAGAAAAAGGAACAGACGAAAGACAAAAGGGTGTTTTTAGACAAGAGAAGGTCTTGATGGAAAAGTCACTTCTAACTTCATCCTGAAGTAAAAAGAACCAACTTTCAGAACTGAGGCTTCTTGGTCCTCTGCCACCAAGGGTTGAAAACAACTTGCTTCTCTGAATTCAGATGCTAAGTAGACCTGGATCTGCTCAGTGCTTGCACATGAAGACACCACAAGCATAACTGAAGAAGTCAGGGTCAGGCATTAGACTCCATAAAGCGCTGAGCTGAAAAAACAAACCGCACCCAACAACATCAACATCTTTTCAGCAGCTTTGGGCTGGCAGAAGGGAAATGAGGGGAACTTTGCTGTGCTGACTCATGGGGTACAGCCTGTGTGCTGTTGACTTTGCTCTCTGTTTGCAGGGATTTCCCTTCTATCACTGAAGGGGCAGCTGGGCCTTAGAAAAAGGAGAAATGGATATTTTTGTCACATGCCAGTGGTAAAGACTGGCTTCACAATGAGCCATTTTCTTCTTGCATTGAACAAGGAGCTTCAGTCATAGAGAGAAAACAATAACATCTGAAAAACTCTCTGTTTCCTCAGCCAGTGGAGGCTATCAAGGGTCGAGCTGGCTGGGAAATGCCTGGACAGAATTATTTGCAACACCGGAGTCTCAAATCAAATGCATCTAGACTGTGGTGGCCATGAGGTGCTGGAGAATCAAAGGGATGTGGATTTATTGCAACCTCTGTGTGACACAGAGTCTTGCACTGTACCATTAAATTCCCAGAGGTTTTGAAGTGCATGACACTGATTCATGTGTCTCAGAACAGAGAGGAAAGTTGCTGGACTGCTGCGGCTCATCACAAGCGATCACAGGGGGTGATGATGGGGATCTTTCTATTTTGGGGCTGAAAGGGGGTATTTCAGGGGACAGGTTGTCTGCATGAGCTCCTGGAAAAGCTGACTTTGCAAAAAGCATGTTCAGACTTGGGCACACAAGATGCTCTCCTCTGTCTTGCCTTCCCATGAAGTCAGGGAACCAAGTCCCTCCCCAACATGTTTCCCTGTCTCCTTTGTAACTCACAGGCTGTCTATGAAGTGGTGCCTGCTCAAAGAGGCTTTCCATGGATGTGTCATCAGGACTGTGCTTCAGCCTAAGCTTCTTCTCTTGTAAAACTTGCTTCTGCTTAATTGATGACACATTGTTATCTCAATCTGTTTAGATATCTGTATGTTTATGCAAAACCTGTAACACTTAACAGGGCTTAGTGTTCCCTGAAAGAGACCAATTCTCTCTCCATCTCCTTTTAGAACAAGGGCTATGTCTGCTGTGTGTGTAATGCAATTCATCACAGATTTGCAGAGCTCCTTCAGCCCATTTGCTTGGACTCCAGGGCTGATGTGGCTGTCAGCCTCTTGAACTTGTTCATTTATGAAGAGGGCATGTAGGCTATGTCAGGGTCAGGAGGAGTTTTCACAAACTCTGGTCCCCCCAGGCTCCACAAAAGCAACGCTGAGTTCAGTCAGAGTGAATCTGTGAGACACCTTGTCAAGAGGCAGACAGCAGAGAGCACTCCACAGGCTGTTTCCAGTGACAGTTTTGAAGAGCTGAGGATCCATCTATTTATAGTCTGAATTGTAATCAAATGTCTGGAAGTATTGAGCAAAGCAATCTTTTGAAGCTAATATTAGAAGTAAAGCTCTATGGCTCCTCTGTGATCTCACGTGGTAGCCGCACAGGCTCTCCTACTGATGTTCACGGTCCAGCCTAAGCCCTCAAAGCCATAATGAGGTCAAATCTTATCCCAGCAGAAAGACTGCAAGTGCCCTGACAAAATGCTTATAAATATTTAAAGAAAAAGTGAGGAGGATGGAGCCAGACTCTTCTCAGCGGTTTCCAGTGACAGGACAAGGGGCAAAGGGTACACAGGAAGTTCTGTGTAAACATGAAGAAAAAAATATTCACTTTGAGGGTGGCAGAGCACTGGCATAGGCTGCCCAGAGAGGTCGTATATTCTCCTTCTCTGGAGAGATTCAAACCCCCTCCTGGATGTGTCCCTGTGTGATTTACTCTAGGTAATCCTGCTCTAGCAGGGAGGTTTGACTAGACGATCTTCAGAGGTCCCTCACAACCCCTACTGTTCTGTGATTCCGTGGTCTTGCCCATGGACACATGCGTGGTTACACTCTGATGAACTTGGTGGATAGCTGTCAGATCCATTTCTCTGGAGAGGCCTGGGCTATGCCCAGGGGCAGAGAAGGTTCATGTGCCACCACCTGGTGTTCATGCTCTTGGGGTCTATCTGCAGCCCTAGGGCTCGTGTGCTCCTGCCCCCATCTAGTGGCTGTCCCTAGGCCTGCAAAGTCCCCTCCTCTTCCTCAGGTGTCCTTCAGCTCAGCGGGGAGCACTTTGACTTTGCTTTAGATGTTTCTGGGTTGCTACCTGGCTTGAGACTCTGTAATTTTGCAACCGAGTTTTGTAACACATTCGCTTGTAGTAAATTATTAATGCACAATATTCCTGGGGGGCAGAGAATTAGAATTTGAGTCATGCCATGCAATTGGGGAAAAAAAAAAAACACCCCCAAAATCACCACCAGCAACAACAAAGAAGGAGATGGGTTCAGATATGAGCTGCTTTCCCAGGCACAAGATGAGCTTTCAGGTAGAGATGAGATTGTCTAGAGTGAAAGTGGAAGCGGTGTGTAAACATTTGGCTGCTTTGTCAAAGGCTGAGAAACAAGATGATGTGATCTTGGTGCCTCATATAGCTGGAATACCCCAGTGAACCTGACACACTCCACCTACCTTTCCCACAAGCATGTACTCATCAACTCCAATGGTAAATAAAGAGCTCTCTATTTTCTGCAGGTATTTTTACAGCTCCTGTTACGGCATTATCTCAGTTCTTTACAACCTTTATTGTATTTCCCCCCCCTTCAGGCAAGAAGTCAGAGTTATTCCCATTCAGCTCCTGGGAAAATTGAAGTGAACAAAGAGATACTGAAGATCCCAGAGGAAATAATCAGTAAAGAAAATAGGAATTGAACTTAGATCTCTGCTTCCGACTGTGCTGGTTTGAGCTAATTGGAATATTTTAATAGAGAAAAGAATTGTACTATAGGCTGTGAAGGAAAACAGTGGTGATGTCTACTTCACTCAGAGGCTTGTTGCGATGTTTAGGTATAAGAAAACCAAAACAAAGAAGATAAGAGTCTCTCGAGCTGGCAGTCTGGGTCACGAGGGACTTGCTTGCTGCTTGGGTCTCGGGCTAGCAGCTTGGGCTTCTCCTCTCTGTTGAATAACTTCACTAACCACTTTTCTTCTAATCCTCCCCAGCCGATCCTCCTTGCGCGTAAGCCAAACCTTGGGGTAAGGTGTGGGAGTGGGGAGAAGGTGGAAGGGTGGTTGGAAGCCCCTCCTGGGGTCTCAGATTTCTGGGAGGGGCGTTGTGTGTCTGTATTACCTTAAACTTGTATATTTCTGTAAATATTCCTGTATATACTGTATATATTTGCTTGTATATTGTGCTGAGCTGTAAATAGAGCTTCATCTCTTAACTTCCAGTCCGGCTGAGATCTAGTCTGGGTCATTTCAAAGTGTGGGGGGGCGGAGAACTCCCAAACCGTCACACCGACTGAGCTACCTTATCTTAGATAAAACCTAAACAAAACCTTTTAAATTCAACAAACGTCACCACAGGACTGCAAGAACCATCCTCAGCACTGTTCAAATGGTTCCTTGAAGCTGAGGATAACTGTGAGAGCAAAGCACTGCCACTGATGCCCAGGGGGTTAAGAAGCAGCACTCATTTGGCACTTTGAAGATGCCCATTGCACTAGTGGGAAAACCATCTCCCCAAAAGATGGTGGGAGACACTGTGAAGAGAAAGCCTCCTCTGACCATTACCTGAGCTGGTCTGCTTCGGGCAGATTCCTCACACAGTTACAAGAATGACTTCTGACAAGAACTTAAACCCACTGGAGAGAGACATAAATGAGAGAAGAAAAGTTACTTTGCCCTCTGCCCTTTTCTCCTTCACTTGCCACCCAAATCTGGCTGAGCTGGACTTCCCATGATATAGAACCAACGAGATCTTAATCTTTTCTAGTGACACATGTCCTTTAGCTACATCCCTACAACTTTCTGGTGGCTTTTGCATAGCATGCATTGGCTAGACTTGCAGGCATAAAATGATTTGATGCTTGCCTATCTCTTCAGGTTCTCACACAAAGGAATGGAGAGGTGAGTAGTTTCTCACCTTCCCCAGGACATTTTCTCCCAGAATAAACAGGAGCACTGGGTAAGGTCACCCAGAACTAATGTGGCATGGCGGGGAGCAGGATGACTTTATGAATCCATTTCACTGTCCTCCCAAAACAAAGATCACTGACTGGAGAGCTGTTTTGGCAAAACCTATCTGTTTCAAAGACAATAAACAAGCCTTCTTGGATGCAGAATGGTTTATAGTTGGGCTGGAAGAGAGAAGAAGAAAGATTGCTTTCCAAGTCCTGCAGTGATCCTAGATTTGATAAACCCACTCTTTTCCTTTCCTCTCCTTTCCTTACCTCCCAGGGGTACAACTCAAGTATTTACAAATGCAAATGATTCTTAGATCAAAACCAGGTCAGAAGATGAAGTGCAAGCAGGAGAACATGTCCTCTGTTCTACTAGGCCACATAAAACATGCACCAAATAATGCTTCATGCCCCTTAAGTGCTTTGTTCTCATCCTTCTTCCTCCTCTGACTTGAGCCCTATGCTGCTTTGTGAAGGGTTTGACTTTCTGAAGTCATGGAGGTTGGAAGAATCAGTATCAGAGTGATTTGCTGAGCAGGCCTGGGGCTGCCCTTCTGAAAACAGATGGGGTTATATAATTTTTCATGGGGGAGGAGAAGTGAGGGGTGGAAAAACACCATTGAAACCTAAGGCTATGCTCACTGCCTGTGGCTCACAACAAGGGAAAAGAGATTTCTCAGGAAATACGAACTCGATTCCTCTGGGAAAAGATGCACTTACTGCCCGTAGCTTTTGGAAGAGCAAACATGACCCTTGGCTTCCCAAGGCACAGCACTTTCTGTAGACTGTGGGCCAAGTTTAGACCTTGTTTGGTCTGCTCATTCACCTGCCTAAAAACTACTTGAAGTCACAAGGGATGGTTTTGACCCTTATTCCCACTGCATTTGTCAACTGAATGTATCACAAAATTGTAGAATAGCTTGAGTTGGAAGGAACCTTAAAGATCATCTAGTTCCAACTCCCCTGCCATGGGCAAGGACACTTCAAACCAGACCAGGCTGCTCAAAGCCTCATCCAGCCTGGTCTTAGATATTTTCAGGATAGAGGATCAAAGTCTGCTGCTCCTTGGTAGGGAACAGCCTGAGCTTCCCTTTGCCACCTTGATTGCTGTAACAGTGATTAAATGAGATCCTTTGCTGTGTGAATGGTGCTGTGGGCTGTAGAAGACATGCTAGCTTGGCTTTTGTTGAAGTATGAATCTAGAGAAAGTCCTTCAGGCCCACACCAGCTTCTCTGCTTTCATAGCACAGCCCAAGAGCACCCCATATCATTTCATGTTTCTGCCTGCCTGAAGGATGATAGCATCTTATTAACCAATTGCACCTTATGACAGTCCTGTGCTGCATCCGTTCCAGGTCAGAGGGAGGGAAAAGCTGATCGCCATCATCACCTGGGAAGCCCAGGTTAAATGGGGAGTGCAGATCCACCCTCCTTAGCTGGCAGGCATCCAGCCCTCTCATGTCTGTCTGTGGTGCCTTCAGACATCCCTTGGTGCTCATAACAAGGCCATTTATGAATGCTCCTTACAGTCAGCCTTCTGCACAGATTCTCCAGGAAATACAAATGGACTCTGAGCATGTTCATGGGATATTTATACCTTAGTCACTCTTTTAACCTTGGTCACCAGCACTCCTTTGATCTGTAAGTGCTTGCCCTATTTATACACTGGCTGCCATGCTAAGCGGTGTCATCCTGACCCAGCCGCCCTCCTTACTGGAGATAATGAGCAGATAATCTAACTTACCATCTTGCTTCCTGCTTTTTAAGACTCAGATACATATTTAAACACTGCCAGATGGAAGGACAGGGTTAGTTGTCACCCTCGCTGATGCTTTAAGAACCACTTTGTAGGTAACCCAAAAAATCTAAATCCAGTTTGTAGCTAATCCAAGGAATCCAAATTCCCTGATTGTTTTTTTGATAAGCAATAGATAACAAGGGTCATGCTGCTTGGTGAACAAGGGAGACCTTACTCAGTGGGGAAGAAAGATGATTCCTGAGCTTGTAAAGTCACCTCTGGACCAAATTCAACTCCTGATGTCAGTGAAAAAGCATTTCCAGCCTGGACTTGCACATGACAATGCCCTGCACTAAAGTGACCCATGTGTAAATGAGCCTGGAATTGCACTGGTTGTTTAGAAAAAGGTGATGTGGAAAGAACACAGAAATCCTTGTGGAGCTGATTTAAATCAAACTCTTCAGAGGTTAGGCTAGGAGGAGAAACTCACCTTCCATAACAAGCTGTTGCCCCTGTCAGTTTTGCTCTATTAATGGTTCTCCTTTCTTCCCCAGCAAAACATCGACCCATCCTTGATGAACAGCTCATCCTGTGATGGAGAAGGAAGATGTTTTGGGGGAAGGTAAGGACCTAGTCCTGATGTGTTAAGAGGCCAGTTCCCCAGACATAATCATCTGCCAGCTTCCAACACTTTACCATCACAACATGAAATTTCACTAGGCACTTTGGGACATGGTTTAGTGGGCATGGTCATGCTGGGTTCATGATTTGACTCAGTGATCTTAGAGGCCTTTTCCAACTTTAATGATTCTATGATTCTAAAACTTAAGAATGCCATCTGTATCTACCTGTGCAGGCACAGATTAACTTAACTTAGAGCACTCATAGCCGAGTGCAACTGAGTGGATGTATTTCTGTTCAAACTTGTACCTGCAGCTGCCTGGATTAGAACACACACACAGAGTGGCTGTAATTCCACTCCAGATGAGATCAGTTGGAATGCTACCAAAACCTCACTAATGCTGCTGCATCATGGTGGGCTGTCAGATCCCTGGGCTTTAAGGCAATGCATTCTTTCTCTCTCTCTCTCTCTGTATATGCACATATATATATATAAATATAAAATAGAATCATAGAACCATAGAATGGTAAGATTGGAAGGGACCTCGAGGATCATCTAGTTCCAAACCCCTGCCATAAGCAGGGACACCTCCCACTAGTACAGGTCACTCAAGGCCTCATGCAACCTGGTCTTGAACACCTCCAGGGAGGGAGCAGCCACAACCTCCCTGGGCAACCTGTGCCAGTGTCTCACTACCCTCACTGGAAAGAACTTCCTCCTACCATCCAATTATACACATCCTAACATCCAGTACATACACACACATATGAATATATATTTAGAGAGCTGCCCATACTTCTTTAATTAGAAGATGCAGATGCTAGTCAGAGGCAAAGCAGAAAATGTCAACCAAGGCAGATCACGCTTCTGTTCCCAACGAGGCGTTCACCGCTGACAACAAACAGCTGCATCAGCTCTTTCTTTAGGGGTTGCCTTTTACTGTTAAATCCTATTGATTAACAGTAAATTGTCTACAGTGATGTCATTCTCCAGAGGTGACATGAGGGGTAGGGCTGGAGGATTGAAGGCTATGCCTGGACTGCTGGTGCTGTGGGAGGCTGGTTCAAGGCATGAGACATCACTGCCTGAAGTGGAATACCTTGTAGTTTCAGATTGATGTTGGCAAAGGCTACAGGCCATAATACATGAGCACCTCTCTTAAAAAGACAGGCTGAAAGAGTTGGGGCTGCTCAAGTTGGAGAGGAGAAGGCTCTGAGAAGACCTTATAGCTACATTTTACTATCTGAAGGGGGCCTACAGAAAGGCTGGGGAAGGACTGTTAAGAAAAGGCTTTAGTAATAGGTGAGAGGTGACGGTTTTGAACCGGAGAAGGGTAGATTTAGGGTGGACATAAGGAGGAAGTTCTTCACAGTTAGAATAGGTAGAATACTGGAAAAGGTTGCTCAGGGATGTGATTTGGGCCCCATCCCTGGAGACATTCAGGATCAGACTTGATGTGGCCCTGGGCAGCCTGATCTAGTTGGAGGTGTCCTTGCTCCCTGCAATGGAGCTGGACAATATGACCTCTCAGGGTCCCTTCCAACATGATGCAATCTGTGAACCTGTGAACGTGGAGGTGGCTGTTGCTCCTTGGTCTGGGTCAAAAATTTCTGGTCCAGGTTATGGAGGTAGGTAAGGGAATCAAGAGGCAGGAACACAGCCTCCCTTCTAAAGCACAGAGGAGATATGGAGGATGGGGCTATAACATGCAGTCTGGATAAAAGCTGCTTCAGTGCAGCTGACCATAATTTCCCTGTTTTCTCTTGCTGGATATGTGCAGTCATTTGCAGCATGTAGTGATGAGAATAGCCAAGGTTTGTATAGGCAGAGGTTCATATTTTCACCGCTTGCTATGAAAATGAGAAAGAAAGGAAGAGCTGAATTACAACACCTTGGCAGGACATCCAGACACTTACGTGCAGGGAGGCTCAACCTTGATCCTGATGTTGAGCATCTCTGAGCCTGAAGATGATTAGTAGGCACCATTGCTCTCCTGGCAAAATCCTCAATGCAAAGGCAATTAGATAAGCACTTTTTGTGTTGGTTTAGGTAATTGCAAAGAGGTAGCAGAATTATCTTAGTGGCTAAAAATCTTGTCAGTGTACGCTGCCTCTACAGGTCTGCAGATGGGCAGATGGGAGGCAGTTGTGGTGTAATGAGTGGGCAGCAGCTCTTGCTCCTGCTCCTCTGCTGCAGAGTGGCCATTTGGGTCCCTCTCTGCAGCCTCTTGCAGTGGCTTAGACCACGGCACATCAACGGCTCGTGTCTGTCCCAGTCTGTGCTGGGAAGCATCATTCTCCCAGCAGTGGCAGTGTCCTCTGGTGTAGACAGGTTCCGTAGGTGCAGTGCCCAAAGGTGCAACAGTGTCTTGAAGGGTGAGATAGAGGTTGATATAAGATGGTCTGAGGCTCGTATAAGACAACCTGAGGTTGATATAAGAAGATCTGAAGTTTATATATGAAGACCTGAAGAAAAGTTGTGGGTTCCTCTTCCCTGGAAGCATTCAAGGCCAGGATGCAGGCTGCATAGGGATTTGAGCGATCTGGTTTAGTGGAAGACAATCCTGCCCATGGCACGAGGCTTGGAACTAGATGATACTTAAGGCCTCTTCCAACCCATTTTATGATGAGGATATAGATTCCCAGTGCTCTGATATACCATAGCTTTCTCCAGAAAACTGCTCTTGTGCCATTAGGAGCAGAGTAGCTAAGGACAAGAACAAACAGCAAGGCTTTTTATGACTTCAGACTATGGGAGTATACTGTTGAGAAAGAAAAAAGGTAGAAGCAACTTGGAAGCTTAGCTGGGTTGGATTTCACCCCGAACAATAAAAGCAAGTCCTATCACAGTCCTCCTTTTGGCTCTGAAGTGGTATCTGAAGCAAGGATGTCACAATTAATATCATCCTTCCAGCCCTTGGTTTAGAAGCCTGGGAACCTATCTCACAGCTGTAGGATGCTTATGTTCTTCTGTATGGCACAATTCAAAATAGAAAGACTAAATAGTTGTGATTCTGCTTTCTCAGGGATGTGTCTTTATGCAGCACTTTAAATTAAGCAGCACTTTAAATTAAGCGATGCTGACTAGCTACAGAAGTGCTGCTTCTACCAAAAGCAAGCTGCAAAGCATAGCTGAGAGTGAGCAATGCTTCAGCCAGAAGTCTAGTGTAGACAAGCCCTTGGTATGGATTCAGCCCTGGTTGAATTTCCAGCCAGCCTGAGATTTTTCACGCCTTTATTTTTCTTGTCAAATGTGTAAATCCTGAAATTAGCGATCCTGCTTCTCCAGTTTCAGAGAACTAGGTGTTATTCTCTTGAACTAGTCAGATCCCCAGTGAGTTTTACTTTGAAGCAATAGTGCTGGGATAACATTTGGTACCCAAGAGAAGTTCAGGAGAAGAGACTTTCTTCTGCCAAATTAAAAGTTTATCAAAATTGCCACAACAAAGCTTCAGAACAGAATGAAACTTTGGGGAGGATTTTGTTATATTTAGCTTTGGCAAACCATGCTGTTTTGAGCTGCCTCCTACTGCCCAAAGAATCCTGAAAGTAAAAGAGAAAATTGTTTCAAAATAAGAATAATTATAGCTTGCATAACACAGTCTTGCATTCAGTTAAAGTCAAAGAAACCAATCAGGGCATCTCACTTATACAAATAGCTTCTTAAATTGCAGGAAGGAATGTTTCTTGATACCTCAAGAATGGCTTCACTTTGTTCTAACTTTGAAAACTCAAAAGATTCACAAAACCTAAACAATTCTCACAGTTTCCCCTATTCCCTCTTGCAAAAGGCCTGCCCTGAAAATGAATCCTGAAAGTTTTGAGTTGAGAAAATACAGGTGAGAAAATATCAGAATTTTGCATTTATCTGTGCTTGCTCCAAAGTGAATAATTGTGCACATTTTCTGCACATGTTTCTTTCGTCTTTATTTACCTTACCCTCTTTAGGGTGCATATGCTCTGGGACGTGGGTGTCTATGCTTTGAGTTTTTCTTTCTCCCTAGACTAGTATCTAGGGAGACAGAGATCTGTGATTCTTTTGGTGAGGCAGCAATGCCCTCAATAAACAAATAGCAACCAATTTGGTTCTTTAGTGCAGGAGACTATAACACAGCCCATCCTAAGTAATCCTGCTGAGACATGTTTTGGGAATAGGGCCTAATATGATAATTCAGGGGAATTTTCTTTCTCAAAGCAAAGGCTTGCAGAGCAATGTCCTCCTACTCCAAAGCCTATCTGCCAACACACTGGGACGCAATACTGTGGTGGCAATTATTGAAAAGACAGAATAGACTTGCAGCAGTGCCAGCAAATTCCATTCTGTTGAGAAGGAGGAGTGGCAGTCTTGGTAAGAGCTGGATCCAGATAAGTAGAATGACTGCTTTTCAATAGCTGGCGCCATGGGCCGGTGCGCTCTTACGCTGCCATGTGCACATGTTAAAACCCAGCTCTCTGCAGAGATTTTTCTAACAATGGAGATCATGAAGGTCCTTGCCTGATGTTTTGCAATCAGGCAGTTCAGGATCCCAGGCAATTACCTTTGTAATTGTGAGAAGAGACCAGTGGCAAGCTACGGTGTCCTGTCAGGTAGTTGTAGAGAGTGATGAGGTTTTCTCTTACCCTCTTCTTTTTCAAACTGAACAGCCCCAGCTCCCTCTGTCACTCCTCATAAGATTTATTCTCCAGGTCCTTCACCAGCTTCATTGCCCTCCTCTGCACTCACTCCAGCACCTCAATGTCTCTATTGTATTGACGCAATACTCGAGGTGTGGTCTCAAGGACCTGCCTTGTCCTCTTTGCCTATTTAGAAACCGAGCCACCATTTCCATGTAACTGAACATCCCTGAGGAAAACCATAGTTTCACCTCTGCAGATGTCATGTCCACTTATTTTCAAGTAGGAGAATGTCAAGGTATTTTCTCAAATGCTGCCATTTCGAGCAAGGAGAAATGCTGGGTCCTTGCATAGTCATGTTGGAATTCTGTAACGCAACCTGCCATAAAGATTATCTAATCTGGTTTAAAAGCTACTTCTGTTTTTGCACTGGTGATGAACCCACCTGCTATGTCCACAGAACATGCACTGAGACATCTGCAAATCCCAGGGCTATGTGCAAGGCAGGAGAATCATAGAATGGTAAGGTTAGAAGGGACCTCAAGGATCATCTAGTTCCAACCCCCTGCCATAGGCAGGGACACCTCCCACTAGTACAGGTCACTCAAGGCCTCCTCCAACCTGGCCTTGAACACCTCCAGGGAGGGAGCAACCACAACCTTCCTGGGCAACCTGTGTCTCACCACACTCACTGCAAAGAACTTCCTCCTAACATCCAGTTTCAATCTCTCCTCTGCCAGTTTAAACCCATCGTCCCTCATCCTGTCATTGCAAGACCTTGTAAATAATCCCTTCCCAGCCTTCCTGTAGGCCCCCTTCAGATACTGGAAGGTTACTCTAAGCTCTCCTGGAAGCCTTCTCTTCTCCAGGCTGCAAAGCCCCAACTCTCTCAGCCTGTCCTCATAGCAGAGCTGCTCCAGCCCTCTGAGCATCTTTGTGGCCTCCTCTGGACCCACTCCAGCAGTTCAATGTCCTTCCTGTGCTGTGTAAATTCCCATTTACTTTTTTGCTTCCTTTCTGTGAAGGTCAGAGATTGCAGGGCTCGTGTCTATGCTACTCCTTCTGCCTTGGAAAGCCAACCTAAGGATCAGATTCATCTTACCAGTGCAGGCACCAAGTATAGGTGTCTGCACAGAGGTCTCTCCATGTGATTTGGGAGTTCAATGAAAATTTTGTTGAAACAGTTAACAGAACCTAGGCAGAGATCCAGTTAGTCATATGCAGGTGCATGATATAGAGTGAGTCATGTCAGTCTTCAGACTACTCGCCAGACTGACTAGATGTTTGATTCAGTTTTCTAAATACAGACATGTGGTGGATAAATTGTTTGTTTAGAATTGTTTGCTTCATTGGCTGTGGGGGGTTTTATTGAGAAGAAATCTATGGGTGGTTGTTTTGATGAGCTCCATCACAGTGAGATGGGTGGCAGCTCAGTTTCTGCAGAGCAAGCAACCTGTGCTTTGTTATTTTGGCAAACACACAGGACTGTTCTTCAGATTGTGATACAAGAGGTTCATCTTCACTGAGCCATTCCCTGTCAGCTCGATGTTTCTATGTGCTACATGAACAATTAGGGTTAAAGACCTCCGATTTTCTTGCCTGTTTCTTCAAACACAAGGGAAAAAACCTAAACAAACAATAAAACCACCCAAAACCCCCCAACTATGACTAAGAACCAGGTCCTGTAGACACAAGCAATGCAGTCTGCAGTCCCCTTTATGAGCTGCCCTGAAGCCCTGATCACCACCAACATATCTGAGCTGCGCACTGTAACATTGGGCTCCCAAATGTTCAGATGCCTTCAGTGTGACACTGAGAGCATAAGGCCATGGCCTAGGCAACTGGAGGACTAGCACTTTGGAACAAATAGCCCATACCTGCACCATCAGCACAGCCGGAGAACCTTTCCAGACATTCTCATGACCATCTTAAACTGTGCACAATCCTGAGAAGTCAGAGGGAGCTTTGTGGGCAGAAGCTCAATAGCTGGGGAAATCCTAGAGGGTGAATAACTGCTTGGAAGGTAACATCTGGCTGGCCCACCAGGCATGTCTTTGTCTCTTGTATTTACAAGATGTCCTGAAACTGAAGACAAGGTATCAGTGTTAGCCCTACAGAAATCCTTCCTAACAGAGAGTGTATTGGTGAAGGCCACCTTAGAACATGAGAAAGCCTCAGCTGTAGCCAAGGGTGCTAATAAGTCACAATCCCAGAATCCCATAATGATAGGTGTTGGAAGAGACCTCTGAATACAATACAACCCAACCTCCTGCTAATGTAGGACAAGTCCTTGTTAATAATTTTCATCAACCTTCTCTGCATTGGAAGCATTTTGAAGAGTTTCTTAACTGCAGCTAACTCAGAGCTGTTCACAGCTGAACACAGGAATTTATTTTGCCTTGGGGACATGGCTCAGGTTGAAGAATAAATTGCCTTCGGGTGGACATAAGAAGGGAACAGGGTATGTTGTGTCCTCCTGAGTTACCCCTCATCTTCCAGGTCAGACTGAGGCAAGAACAATAAACAAGATCCAGCCCTGGTGTCCCTCCTGCCTGAACTCCCATGGCACGTGTTGTTCCCATGTGGTTCTTACCTGAGCCTGGAGAGCTTTGGAGCCAGTTACAATAGCTCTAGTAAGCACCTCCCTTCTGCCCTACCATGTTTGATCTTATCTGACTGCCAGAACAACAATGAAAAATATTTTCTTGTGGAAGGCAAAACTTCAGAGATGTTATGAAATGTGTTTCTGGCACTTCCCTTGCTTTGCAGTGGGTGGAATGATTTAAAAGCAGAAGTGCTTTTCCTCTCTTACCTGGCTCCTCTCATCATGAGGACTCTAAACCTTGCTGGAGGGAATTGAAAAGCCTCCCAGCTGGAAATGCTTGAGAGTCTTGCAGTCTTGTGCCTCCTTCAGAACTGTCTCCATGCTTCGGCTCTAGCCCTGCTCATCTGTCAACAAGGCAAAACTCTGCCTGCTTTTCCCATGAGCACAGTGAAGCTCATTTCCCTCTACCCAGCCCCAACTTGTTTTGGGTCAGATTAATACCTACGTAAGCTTAATGCTGCTTTTTTTAATGCATAGATTTCCTCTGCTTGTTTGGCAGGGAATGAGGAAAGGGAGGGAGGAATTCACTGGAGAGGGGCAAGCCCCTCTGCAAGCATCTCTCTAGCCACAAATAAGGTTGCTCAGTGGTGTGGTGGAAACATTATCCCTGGAGACATTCGTGGTCAAAATTGATGGGGCCCTGAGCAACTTGATCTGGTTGGAGATGTCCCTGCACAGTGCGGGGGGGTTGGACAAGATGGCCTTCAAGGGTCCCTTCCCATCTGATGTATTCTATGATTCTACATATAAGGTGAATCAGGGACTAAAGTAACAGTTGCAATTAATGTCACAGGAAAACAACCTTTTTTCTTGGACTTTATGAGGCTAGTGAGACAGACACATTCATGGTAATAGCCTTATTTTTGAAGATGCCAAAATCCCTGATTTTGCCATCTCTGTCCTCAGTTTCTGGCTTTCAGGATGCTGGACAGCTGAGGTGAGTCCCTCCATCACCGTAGCTTTGGGATGGTACAGGCTTTTCAAACTGACATTGGCAAGGAGGTAAAGGCTTAACTCCTTATTCCAAGGAGTTTAATGAAAATAGGTAGCCAGAATGAAGACAGAGAATATAATAATGTCCTTACTGAGGGAGGGACCGTGCCTTCAATTCAGTCTTTACAAAGCATAAAGAAATTAAATTAAAACCTGAGGTGGAGGAAAAGCCCCACTGGAGTTCGTGAGCTTCAGAACAACAAATCCAAGCAGGTTCTGTCATCCAGGAATGGTTTGTTTAGCCATGATTAGAATAAAATGGATTTAGAAATGATAAACGCACTTTTCCTCCTACTCCAACCATTTTAGGATCTACTAAAGGCTGAGATGGTCTCACATTTTCATAGATGCCTTCCGCTATAACCTGAAGGCTTTGGGCTGCAGCTGCTCAGTCTTGCAGAAACAATGCTAAACACAACATTATTAAAATACCTTTCTGTGATTTACCTGCCCATAAATGATACAAAGTTGTTGTGCTTCCACAATGATTCGTTTTCAGACCACTTCAAGGAAGCAATGTTTAAGGTTAAGCCTGCTGCCAGTGTGGGGAAGAAGAAGTCTGTGGTTTTTTTTGAGAAATTGGTAGTAGCAGAATTGAGAGAGCATGCTGAAGGAATTTATGGAGTCCTGAAGATGAAGAAAGATCATATTCCAGAGGAGGTTTTAACCCATAGAAATTAAAGAGATGTGCAGGACTTCACCAGTTGGATGGGAAAGGACAAGAAGCAAAGCAACTCAGGGTCCATAGCAGGACTGTCTTCCAGAGCCTGACACTGAAGCTTCAGGCTGGTAAAGTCATTTAACAGTCATTTATGCAGAGAATCCCTGGAAGTTAATGAAAAACCCCAGCTCTTGCATGGAATAGGAGAAAGCAAAACAGCTCTTGAAGAAGACTGGTGGTCTCAGGGTTGGATGCAACCAGGCTATGGAGAGATGCAAAGACTTATATATGTGATTTTGTGTCCTCATGTTAGATGGAGTGATGTCAAAGTGTCTTACACCTCATTTAGTAAATGTCTGTCAAATAAAGTTCTTGGGGAAGCAGGTAATGCTTCCAGTCCTGCTATTTATTGCATTCTTTCCTCCCTTAATAATTCACCTCCTTTGTCCACTTAGTCCCCTTGTGGATGAAGTTGCCAAAAGAAGTGAGCAGCGCAACCATCGAACCTCTCGGCTCGCCTGGGTGGAAAGGGAGATTACTGAGGATGTAGCTCCATCTACTGCCATAAAGACAAATGTCAGGCCTCCACTAGCATCTCTCTGGATCCTTTCGCTGATGCATTAAAAAAAAAAAATTTAAAAAAAATTGAGCTGAGCATAGAAAAGAGTCACTCACATTTATTTTTCTTTTTTTTTCCTTAAGGAAAACCATATCCATCCAGTCAACCAAGCAGCCCAAACCTACCACCACCACCGAACAAAACCAAACAAAACCAGAAGACAACCAAACCCAATCCAACCTAACAACAACAACAACA